>JXOV01002018.1:0-27217 GCA_001014945.1 Clogmia albipunctata
CTCAACCCAACATAACATAACATAACATTATCATATATTTTGGGTCTAACCTTTAAGCCATAAACATTAATTGTTGTTTATAGTGTATTTGCCCATATTTGATTTGAAGGTTGACCATTTCATTCAAGAATGGTTACACTGTCCAGGCATGTAGTCAGTCGACCAAATATTTCAAAAATACTTAGTAACCGTCTTTCCAGATTGACTATAGTAGTATCATCATCTGTCAATATCTTTTCCAGTGATCTAAAAATTGACCACAATCAATTTTGCAATTGAGATAATAATAATCTGGGTGTCCGAATTAAAATGTAGTGCCGAAAACCATCTGTTTTGTGCAATTTGCAAATAACTGCATTGTATTGTGAATATCTGGTGATTTGCTGATAATATATTATTATAGGTTAACCAGACTACGGATTAGTGAGTGCTCGAAATACTCTCGATTATCAGAATAAACAACTACATCCACCGTAACTGGGTACACAGGTCGATTAAATAGTTGATTTGTTCATTCAGTGTAATGTTGAAGGTAAAACTGATATTCTCTGGAATAAACCAATTGCACTTCTGCAATTAGCAACTTTCTAATTAATGCGCAAGGACAACCTAAGTGTCACCAATTTTGCCCATTTGCGTGCATCAAGTCGATTCTCTTCTAGGGCAGCGAAACCTGGTTGTTCGCCAAATACAACTGAGAAAATTAATAGCCGACCTAGCACAATTTAGTTTAACATTAATTATAAATTATAGTTTTAAAATTGGTATGAATTGGTACTAGTTATATGATCCGAAACCATCACTAGGAATATAAATTAACACTGTAAGTTCAAGAAAAGTACCTTTGTGCAATTTACCACTTGTATCTAAATATACTGATTTTAGACCAATAAGGCCATGCTAGGTAGGCTATCAATTTTCTCACAGCTGTACGTGTAAATATGATCCAGAAGATACAAATCTTCATTATCCAAATTCTTAGTAGTATTTGTAAGGTATTCTTCCCAGACGGAGTATGAAATGGCACAGTAAAGAATATGGAAAATAAATGTGGAAGTTCATATGAAGGAAAGTTGTACTTTATAGAACTTAAACCAAAAACTAGTGGGATCTTCGAGGATTTGGGAAGAATTAGAAATATACGTATGTGAAAGATATGACTAGTAACAAAGTGGACGATGGCAAGTTTTATCAAACAGTCTATTACCTAAGGGAAGAAAAAAGAAAGGTGAGGAACTTTTCGCAGGTAAGCCTAAATCTTACCACAGAAAAATTGCAACAAGGAATAATAATCATAATTATGTCAAAGTAAATGTAACACATAACACCAGTATTTATATTTAATTTGGATAAATTTCTCCATTTCATATAATAAATTAATGTGAGAGCAAATATTTACGTCAAAGTTATAGTGGCAAATAGATTTCGCAACAGTTTGTTATACAGAGGAAACACTTATTATCAAATGCAAACCAATTTCGGTAATTTTCAATCAGACCATGACAAAACTGATATTTATTCTAAAAGCGAAAGATCAATTATCACTTTTATTGACATTTAACTTTTACAGTCTATTCGTGATAATTAGAATATATAACAGTGAGTTATCGACTCTATGTTAATACAGCAGTTAAAAAAAAAGATTTCAAGCAAATTAAGTAAAAATAGCATTTAAATCTTAAGAGATATTCAAAGTATTTATTATGATTTCAAAACTAAAAAACGGAAAAATTGCTAATTTTTATGAAGTCATGTATATAAAAAAAAATTGTATATAATCTTTGGTTTAAAATTTTTAAATGGAAAAAAGTTATATATTTCTATTAAAATCCCCAAAAAATCAATGAAGAAATGCGCAATACATAAACACTTCCGATGACTTTGAAGATAATATTAATGAATTGGTGTATAAGTTCAGGGTTTCACTCAATAATACGACAATTTTCGTTTTAAAAAAAGGCTATAATTGGCTTCCAAATAAACGTGACATTATAATACCTACTTAAACCGGCTCTTGAAGTTCAATTTTGGCCGTGTTTTTTCGAACCGGTAATTCTTTGAACTTATCATCACTCTAAGCTTGAACTTTGCTATTCTAACCGCAACTTCCTCCACTTGAAAAAACAAAGATGAGAGCTGGAGAAAAAACCAATAATCAGATGTTTGAATTGGAACGGGTCAAGACTGAAGACTGAGAGATGCCCAAAACGTCGAAAATGTCACGGTGCGCGGCATTTCATATTCAAATTGTAATTGGCCAAAGTAATGTCGGATGCGATGCGCGATATATTTAAAAATTGTTGCCGACCCGACCGATGACGATCAGAAAAATTGTGGTAATCTCGTCAAAGATGGTGGTGGAGGCCTCATCTTCTCTCTTACAAATCACTTTTTTGTCTTCACCTGAACGATTATCGCATACAGGTTGAATTAACCTTAAGTCAAAGTTGGTGGATTTCCTTTTCGATCAATCGACGAATTTTGGATAGAACGATAATGTTGAAAGATTTATAAAAAAAATGCAATGATCCGAGGCAAAGATTTATCATAATAAAAAAAATATGTTACTTAAAAAAGTAAATAAATTGCTAACATTTCAAAGAAATTAATACACGTATTAAATATAAATGCAGATGATATCCAATAAAACACTTCACAAATATGTACCAAAAAGGTAAAAGTACGTAAAAGAAGTCTCAAGTATTTTAAATATTGTTAATAAATATTTATAAGTCACTTTTGTAATCAAGTGTTACTTTAAGTAAACGATTTTTAGGTGTTAACTAAACGACAATTTTATACAAAGAAAGTGTTGAAATAAAACGGCTCTTTTTTAATTCAACAAATTCATACATATTTTTGTTCATTGTGGTTAAATGCCTCCTTACGGAGTACAGTGCAATTACTGTTTTAGATACATTAACTTGCACGACAATGTTACGAGTACCTTATAATTTTTCAGATTACTAAAACAAATATTCAGTTTAAAGGGTGTTTTTTTTCGAGGTGTAGAACTTTAAGTTGGCATTACTGTTCAAGATAGAGACCCATTTAACAGCTGTCAAGTGACTTATTCTCAGTTTGTTTTGGTAATTCATCATGAATGGACTCATGCCTGAACAACGCTTGCAAATAGGGAAATTTTTTCGAAAATAATGGTTTGGTGCGGAATACGTCTCGCGCACTACGTTCATTTTATTATTTCTGGTTTAATATCTACGTCAACAAACAAAACTGCCGCATTTGGAGTGAAACTAATCCTCAAGTGTATGTCGAAACACCGTTACATGCAGAAAAACTGACTGTTTGTTGCGCTTTATGGGCTAGTGGAATCATTGGTCCGTACTTTTTTAAAAACGATGATAGCCAGAACGTCACAGTCAATGGTGATCGGTATAGAGCCATGATTACTAACTTTTTCATTCCTCAATTGAACAACCATGATGTCCAGGAGCTGAGGTTCCAACAAGACGACGCAACATGTTCCACAGCTCGTGCCACAATCGATTTATTGAAAGACACGTTTGGTGACCGCCTAATTTCACGTTTTGGACCTATGAAGTGGCCTCCAAGATCTTGTGATTTAACACCGCTAGACTACTTTCTGTGGTACTATGTACAGTCATTGGTCTATGCGGATAAGAAAAAAACGCTTAAACATTTGAAAGAACATTCGCCGTGTTATTGCCGATATACGGCCACAAATGTTGGAAGAAGTCATAGAAAATTGGAAGTCAAGATTGGACTATATCCGAGCCAGCCGTGGCGGTCATATGCCAGAAATCATATTATCATAAATAAAATTCATGTCAAACAAAAAATCAATCGTTGTTTTATTGCAAATTAAAGTTCTATACCTTTAAAAAAAAACCCTTTCTAACAATTTTTTAAATAAATAGAAGATGTGCTTAATTTTTTTAAAATTAATTTTCTCTTTTTCTTCGACGTCGACTTAATAGCCGCTACCGGTCTAAGTCTAACCTATTGGTTTTATGTAATCAAAGTTATCAAATGCCCTATCTATTCATTTGCCAAACTTTCACAATTGACAATTGAATTTCATGTTTACGAATCATTAGTTGTTATTTTATTATTAGATTAGCACCAAGAACAAATGATTCTATATAGAGCGTATTAATTGACATGTTTTTGCCACCGAAATAGAACACACATACTACGAAGAAGACCATCCCTTTCATACTCTGATCTGTATCGGTTCATTGAACAGCAGCAAATTACCAGTATTAGAAAGATCAGGTTTATCTCTTCGACTATATGCACTCCATCCGAACTTTTTTAAAATATATCTGAATTCAAATAAATATTGTTCACAATACATGTTGTTCGACAGTTGAGGCCAGAAGTATTATTTTTGTAAATTTATCTTAATCAAATAACAGAATGTTGTTATTGAAAACGAATAATAAAATTCGGAAGAAAAAAATTACTGTTTTATGAGGTTGTAATGGTTTGGAACGAACCCATTCTGTAACAACACACCAATGCCCCACCCAACACTCGTTATTAAAGTGAAAATCTAAAATGTATTTTATAGTCTACAAGTTCATTAATTTTTTAATTTTGAATGGCTACACTTAATAAAATTTAACACAGCCAACAGTGAGTTCATACATTTAAATTTTAAAATCTTTGAAAAAAATGATTCTCTTAAATCATTACGTATATTGCAAAAATTTTATTTATTTAAAAATATGCCAAATTCAAACAGATGTGCAATAAAAAAGTTATTTTTTTGCAATACATGTAGAATATTTATATTTGAATTTGCATTTTTGTGCAATCAATCAGCAAAAGAAATCCATTAATTCATCAAAATCAAAATATCACTTCGTTATCAACCTGTATTAATCCATATATTCCATAGTTGAAAATTCAAACCATTTTACACAATCATTAAATTCACTATAACATTTAAAATTTTTAAATATAAATATAAAAAAAAAACCCCAAATATTTATTAAATTAATTTAAAATACGAAAAACACTGGCATTATCATTTATTCTAGAAAGAAGATATTAATTTTCCATTTATCGATCCACCCTCTATAATAAAGATCTCCCATTACAAGAGAGCTCTGTGACTTGTTATGCACCGAGGTGATCTTCAGTTATTAAACACATTCAATTAATTAACATTAATTGTGATCGACTCATTGTGACAAGTTGGCTCTTTGATTTTTCGCAATTTTTGCGTACAAGTCGCACGTCGCCTACTGTTATACAAATTATAATAAATGGTATTTCTCGAAGCCGACGCTCTTTTCAGCGGCCCGTTCACCTCCAAATAATATAATTGTTGCCGATGATGATGTTGTTGTTTTCTATGCTCCGTCATAAAACTGCCACAGACACCACCATCAAAACAGCCCGCAGCAGACGAGATCCCATCGAAATTAATGCCCGTTTGAATGACATTTCATTCATTATACTATAGATTTTGTTTTATGTTTATATTTTATTGGGTGTTATAATAAAATCTTAAGGCTTTTTGTGAAGTCTCTTAATAATATATTTCTATACAAGCAGTGAAATAGAGGTTATTACAGCACGAATTTACCATGTATTTTGACAAGCACAGTGAGTAAAAATAGGTAAATGAGTGCTGTAATAACCTATTTCACATGTGTATTGAACGTTATTTTGTGTAATTCCGAAAAAATACCAATTAATCAACAATTATTAATAAAAACGTTCACATTTTTCAAATTGTGGAACAAGTAAGACACATTGTGCAGCTTGTCTTATCAAATTAGAGGAACCAATTAAATAAAATTGATTAGAGAGATAGATATACTCTAACAAATATTTAAATTTGAAATTATAGTCGATAAAGTTCATTAGAGTGAGATACGAATACTCATACAACAAAATTTTCAAATTAAAATATTTAAATAATAAATTTATAGAGATTGGATTATGACAACAATTTGTAATTTTGGTGACCAATTTGCGTGAAAAATTTGAAATTTTACCGCACGCCGTACAGTAAAGTAAACCGTTACAGAACCAATTTGCGTGAAGAAATGTCTACTTTTCGTTACGGAATTACAAAAACTAATATTTCCATATAATAAGATACACCTAAAATTAAAAGAATAGATTTCGGAATTAGGAATATTCATTTCTAGATTTTAATATAGTAAAGTCCTGTTTATCCCAGATAAAACAACACATTTTTTCCATTTTTTTACGACAATGTTTGCCATTGGCTGTTGGTTTTGGTAACTGAAGAGAAAAGAAAACACTCTGAAGCAAGTTCATGCATGTACAGAAGAAGCTCTATAACCGTAAAAATTTTGTACATTGCAAAAATTTGTTCACTTTGAGAGAAAAAAAGTTCTTTCTTGAAGACAAAGAATTCGTAAACGCCATTTTACGTATAAAAAGGAACAATTGTGGTACACCCGGTAGAAGGGCTAGTGCCCTATTTTTGTGTAAATTTCATACTAATTAGTTGGGTCTCATATAAAAAAGAAAGAAAAGTGCGTACGGTCTACTGCTATTCCGTTCCTTCATTTTTAAATAGGCTGTGACTGTGTCTTGTAAATCGATCTATTCGCCATCTGAGGGCAGTCTTTGAAACTATTTTTTTTCATACAATGCAAACGGCGATTCAAAGTTAATTGAATTTGGAACTGAAATTTTGTCTTTAAAATAACTTGTACACAGTTCCCGGACGATGTGTCGTCTAAAATAAGTGGCAGTGATCATATTTTCTAGTAGATCTTCTATAAATTTGAATTTTTACCAAATTTTAACTTAGTTTTATTGATCTTTAAAGTTGTATTTGGGTCGTGTAAAAATATAATTATAATTTCAGTGACCGCTGTATTGGGTGTAGCACAAATAATTCAGTTCATTTTCAAAATCATTTAATTATCAATTAAGAAGAATGGTACAAATTTATTCCATCACCTAATATCTACCTGAGTTAAGTGATTTCTCTATAAAACTCAAATGCCTATAAGCTATGGGCAATCTCTCTGTGATCATCTTTGTTAGCAACAAGCATTTTGATCTTCAAAAGCTCGCTGGAAAATCTGGTTTAAAAACAACTTATAAAAGTGATCAAATTGCATTCTAATCCACATTTTGCACGAGTCTGGTTCATATGATATTCATTTTAATTATTCGCAATATATTCGAGATACTTTAAATTACTTCATTTGGTTTATAAGGATTTGAAGATCTTAAAGAGCATGATACTCGTAAATTTAAATCCCCAGGCGCCGAAATGTTTAGTTTCCTTAATTTATTATTTTTTTAAGTATAGAAGGTTTAAAACATGAATAATTGAAACTTATGACCTCTCCATTAGATATCCCCATAAATCACGGTCATTAGTGTTGCATCTTTATTGTACATTCCATATATTAATAAGTTGTTAGCATTTAAATTGAGTATATCTACTTTGTTAGATGTCAGATTGACAAATTTGCAATTTCTTGCTCTTTTCCTGGAAAATGGCATAGTAATACCTGTTAATTATTTTTATTGTTTTGACCTAGAAGAATTTAATAATTTGATTAGACTATCAAATAGATGAATTTATAAATTTCCATGTGATTCTACGAGAATAAGAGTATTTTTAAATTAACACAAATTTGAATTTTGTTATAAAATAATAATAATATCTCAAAAATAAATTACATCTTTTTTTCATTTAAATAAAATTTATGATAATTTTTTTGATTTATCTAATATTAGTACAAAAACTAAACACCCAAAGAGATACTTTATATACAAATCATCATGGGGTGATTGTATATCCAAAAACAAACACAATTCTTAACTGTGCATAAATTAGGAGGTTTCTTGAATATATTAAAATATTTTTAGATAATCTAAAAATATATTGCCCATCTCCTAAGAATAAAATAGATTTTTTAGTGCCACGGTGTTTATTTAGCTTCAATAACAAACCTGAATGATGTTTTCGCAAAGGTTAAGCAAAAACCAGGGTTAAAGGATTTAACAAGAAGCGCCATGAAACAATTTTTGCACTTTGATCTTGAACGATATACCGGAACAAATTAAAACTTGTTAATCCATTCAGAACTATGTATATAACGGAACACAGTTTTATTAGCAAATAAATTTTAATTATGTAATTAATTTATAAAATCTTAATTTTGTTGATGTTAGAAAAGTAAACTAATTGACCATAAATATAAGATGTGTTAAAGTTCCTATTAAGACTATTAACATAAATATCAAGGAAAAAGAAAGTTGTATATTATTATCATTTGTTAAATTTTTTAAGTGAATTATTGGTTTTATGCATTTCAGTAACATAATGTCATAAATGGCACTCAAATTTCTTCTGTCAAAGTCGGTTTTATAGCACAAGAGCTTTAAGGAATTCTTTAAAACACTTGTGCTTTTTCTTTATTATTAAAGTAAGTGTGATCTTCGTGAAAAAATATATTCAATTGATCTAATTTAGATGAAAGTTATTCTAATTTTGGAGTTTGTCTTAATAAAATGAGCATTTTAACGAATTTAACGATATTACAGAATAATTTCACGGTTTAATCGGATAGATTAAATTGAAATGGAAAGAAAACCATTATGTACTTTTGCTAATGAGAAACTATTAAAACTCATAACGGAGAAGATGATTTTCCTGTGTGCAAGCAAGAGATGACAAGATATACTAGTTACATATATTAGTTTACTTCCTCATAGCAAAGAATGAAGATACGAAAACAGGAAACAATGTCAGATAGAATTTTTAATTTAGAAATTTTGTATATAAAACGGTTGATTATTATACACACGGGTCTTCTTTGAAACACTCGCTACGCTCGTGGTTATAAAAAACCCCAATAAAAATTATGCCTTATCTTATCGACCTACTGTATAAATAACTATTACAGTACTACTTCTTGGTGGAAAGGTCATGTTTTAAGCAATACAGTTTTTCAACATGAAAGCATAACATCCGTTACATATGTATTTAAGTAAAGATATTAGTGCCGAACCCTGTAGAAAAACAATGTAAAGAAATAATAATATTTAAAATATATTTGTACACGAAACCATAACTAATGCAAATAAATGGATTTAAATTAAAATTTAGGTAAAACTCAAATTTTAAGAAGGTTCACTATAAAATCTGATAACTGCCATTGTTTTATAGACTTCTGGATTCTTTTTAAAACGTATTTTAAAGAAAAAAATTCCATTTTAAATTTTATTCACTTGTCAAAGTGAGTCAATACATTTAAAACGAACAGAAGATAAGGCTACGCCGCAGTAAAACCGTCAGCTTTTGTATGAATTTAGCATGCTGTGCTTCTAGCTGGCGCAGCACAATTTTTATCTATCAGGATGGGAATTAGGTTTTTCAAAATGTATAAAGTCTGGTATCATCTTCTTCTTCTTCGACACCTTCAAAAACCGATTGGTTTCACGTAATCAAAGTTTTTCAAATGCCCTATCTATTCATTTGCCAATCTTTTACAATTTTACAAAGATCCGGTTTATCTCTACGATACTATGCTCCTTCAAGCTTTGAGAACTGTCTGAATTCTGAGTTGCGACCGGGAAAATTATTGTATTTAAATCAACTATTAATCACAGAATGTTAGTAAAAACGAGTAATGAATTAGAAGAAAAAAATCCCGATCTGATTAGGGCTCGAGCCTACGAGGGCTTCGAGCGAACCAATCCCACCCCGGCCAGAACATCAAGGTTGGTAAATATAGAGACTTTAATAAAACTCTCTTTAAAAGGGATCATATTATACCATACTTATGGACCTTGTTGTTAAATAACAATTATGTTTTTACGATTTTACCCTTTAAGAATTATTTATTGGGTCTATTAGGTCATAAATATTATTTTCAAATAAAAAGAGACATTTCGTTCTACCTGATCAAAGACTATTTGATAAGTTTTGATCAATTATCGATAAAAGACGCTTCTGGTATACAAAGCTGCAAAACGGTGGGTCAATTAAAAATCTCACGGTCATCGCGATAATTTGTCCGGAATTTTTCAACTGGGGTGGGATCGGATTGGTATTTCGGCAGCCTAAATTCGCGTAGTCTGCCTTTTATTTGATCTGTAATTTGGTTAATGGGACTATATTAAAAATGAAATTCATCGCAAACCGGTGCTCTGGGTTATGCAATAGACCAATAGACTGGCCAGTCGCCGAGCATCCACAAACAGCGTGAACATGTGTGCCGTAGAAGAAGATGGCCAAAGCGGACGCGCGAGGGGGGATGAAGAAGCTTGGATATGGAAATTTTCATCAATTAAATTTGGAAATAATCGTCAGAAAAAAAGAGCTTAATAAAAAGAAGAAGCATCAAAGACGAAATGAAATCGAAAATCTGTGCAATTTGATAGATGGTCACTTTGTCAGTGTGCCATCGGGTCACACAGATAACATCGGCATTTACAAAATATACAACTTCCCCCCTCCACAGCCACAAAATGCGAATTTTCAAATGTCAAGTTAAATTGTATTTTATTTTACATTTCAAATTGATTTCGGACATTTTTGGAAAATGACGTAAATTTTGGCCAGTTTTTAATGACACCTACCTTTAAGGTGAGTCTCTTTTTATGATGCCAAAGGGATCATCAATCAGCGAAGAAGATCTCTAAATTTTAGTTTTTATTTTTTTCTTCCAAAATTTAGCTTTTTTTTAATAGAAAAACAAAATTCAAGTTCTTTATCGAAATGATGAAATCGTAAAATGTTATATGTTTCGCCAAACATTCTTAACCTTTTGGTTTACGGCTGGAGACGATCACAAATACTAGATAAACGGATTCTGAAATTCATAAATTGGTGTGACGAAAAAGAGAGACACAAAAAATAAAATAGATTCAGGAAATGTCAATATTCCAGCTCTTGATTTGTTATTTCGAATTCAATCCCAACAGAATGCCATCCACAAATAGGATTGCCATCTTTATTGAATGGATGCTTTTAGTTTTGAATATTTGTTAATAGTTATTTATATAACTAGGTCGAATGAGGCATTATTAAACATAAGGGTTGTTTTAATCCACGAGCGTAGCCTTAAAGAAGGCCCGAGTATTTAATAATGCTTATCGACCGTGTTTTATACAAATTTTTTGGCATTTTTAATATAAATTTACACAAAAAAACTTTTTTATTAAAAAGTTTGTTAAGCGTCTCTAAATAAAAATTTAAAATATTTTGCATCCCGAGTCTTACTCATAGCCGAATATTTTGCATCTCTTTCTTACTCATAGCCTCAAGGCGTAGTTAAAAAATTTCCAATAGGTGGTTTTTTAAATAAAATTTAAATAAAATATAAATAAATTTTTTAAAAAATAATTAAGCAACGCCCTTCAAAACTGACGACCATATAAATTTAATGGATTTCTTTTACGGAGGTCACACATTAATAATAAAGAAAAAGCACATGTGCATTAAAGAATTCTTTAAAGCACGTGTGCTATAATAACGACTTTGACAGAGCAAAATTGATCAATTTTGTGAAGTGTGAATAAATATAAACCGAAAAGTAAAATCAACAAAATATTATTATTTACTTTAGATATTTGTATCTTGGAAACAATGTGTTGATATTTCTACTAAATATAAGTGAATTTATATATTTTTAAAAATGTTATGTACACACACAAGAGATGTAAAACGAGAATAGTTTTTTCTCACTTTCGCAAAATTGATTCAATTATTTACAAATCTTCTTTGATCTAAAGTTGAAATCTGTAAAGGGATATACAGTGTATTTTAAAAATCACAAATACAATTTCCTTAAAATTCTCTAATTAACTCGATTTAAAAATTTAATTGACAAGGAACTGTTTTCCTTATTTTTAACAAAACTTATAGCTATATTAGTTGAGTACCCTATCAAAACGGACCGGATTCACTTTTCAATGAAACCAGCTAGTCTTTGTCTTCTATCGGGGAATTCTTCTGTTATTGTCTGCCCCAGAGCAAATTCGACTTTAATGAGCCGCAACTGTCGATTGCCAAATTGAATATCATTGCGTGGTGGTTTCTTTGGTCATTTTTTGCGGTGTGATTAAAATGGCAGAAAATAAAAGTGAATTCACGCCGTCGTCGTCGGAGTGGTAAACCAAAGAAACTAATGCAAAGGTAAAAAAAGTAACGAAAAGCAAATAAAAGACGTCACTTTGAAGAGCAAATAGACAAGAGGTGTCCATTTACGCATCTCCAATCAGTCTTCGAGACGTTAGACAACTGGTGCAAGGTGGTGGTCTCTCTTCAAATAGGTCAATTGGGTTTTCTTGGAGACGCTCTTCGCTCTTAATGATCTCAAGTTCAAGAGGCAAACATAAAAATCATGTAAAAATGTTTAAATTGGCTGCTTCGGTTCAAAACAAAAGCTCTCCACTCGAACCTGGCAATTAAAACAGCAGTCCAAGAGGGGTAAAGCCCGCGCTACACTTGGAGGCTCCAAATTGGTCGAATTCGGTCGGCGACGACCTTCACAAATCAAAAGCCGCAATTAAACGCTTAATCACCAATTTAATTGTGTAACATGCTTAATAATAATCTGCTATTGACTTTAGGAAACCGATGCAGACGCCCGCCCCACACAACCCCACCGCCGCGCCAGAGCAAAACGTTATGATTTACAATAACGGGCTTTCTGTTGTTTGCTCCACAAACACTATAATTACCAAATAAATGGCGATTAATTCTCATTCAGCCAATCATACCACCAACAGGCGCCTCTTCTTCTAATGCTAGCTTTCGGTTATTCTAATAATTTGCCCCCGATTAAAATCAGCATTCGAATTGTAGTTTAATTGCTGTTAGAGAACTATTAATTTTCGTATTGAATTAGCCATTAGTTTACCCCAATCTTCCTTTTATGCTTTACAACCATTATTATCTAATTTCCTTTCCTTTGATTTGATTAGAATGGAAAATATAAAAGGAAAAAGTTGACTTCACGTAAAAGAGTCAATTGGATCATGGGCAATTTATATTGAAATTTTATGTATAAAAGTTATTTTAGTCTTAGTTCTTTGTGCTTTTTGTCAATTTATATTACACCTAATGATTATTGAAGACTTGATAACAGTATTTGGATATTTAAATATCATGCTGAGATATCGAAATTAAAGAATAGAAGGTCATTTGTCACTTATCTTTCTTGCAGGCAATAGGAATTCAACGCCATAAAGTTATTTTTATGAAATATGTGTTTGTGCGATTCCGTATCGAAAAGTAGCCTTTTTTAACGCAAATTGTTTCTGCAACGGTTTACTTAGCTTCACGGCGTGCGGTAATATTTCAAAATTTTCACTCAAATTAGTCACCAAATCAATGAAAATACATATTGTTGTCAAAACAATGTCGTTGGGTGTATTCTCATCTCACTCTAATAAACTTTATCTCTCACCAATCAATTTAGATTTTAGTGGTGGTTCTCCCTCTAATTTGATTAGACAAGCTTCCCTCTGTGTCTTACTTGTTCCACAATTTGAAAAAAAAAATTCTGCGATTAACTGAAATTTTTCAGAACTATACAATATGGCATTCAATACACATGTGAAATAAGTTATTACAGCACTCATTTACCTATTTATACTCGCTGCGCTCGTCAAAATATATAGTAAATTCGTNGATTAGACAAGCTTCCCTCTGTGTCTTACTTGTTCCACAATTTGAAAAAAAAAATTCTGCGATTAACTGAAATTTTTCAGAACTATACAATATGGCATTCAATACACATGTGAAATAAGTTATTACAGCACTCATTTACCTATTTATACTCGCTGCGCTCGTCAAAATATATAGTAAATTCGTGCCGTAATAACCTCTATTTCAACACTTGTATTGAAATATATTATTTAAGTATAAATTTTGCAAATATAAAGAATTAAAACTTTACATTTTCTATATGGTTTTATAGTAAGTAAAAGCAAAGTAAAAATTTTTTAAGCTTAGCTATTTTCAAAAGATGTTTTTGTTATATTTTCCCCTTTAAATGATTAAATCCAATACAGTAGACTCTCAATAATTCGAAATTAACACGAGTTTCTGAATTATTGATAGCAGATTGTATATAAAATTCTTATATTACGATGTCAAACATTAAACTCTTCCGAAACGATTTTTCTTAAACTTGGTGTTCATATTAGGTGGTCTGCAAATAGGTAGGTTTTCATGCCCCTCAATTATAAGGGTGACTCGCACCTATTTTTTTTATTACGTTACCGTTATTATAAAATTGATTTATCAATTTGTAGAGATAAATAATACTGAGATGGATTAAACAAAGAGGAGGAAAAGAAATTAAAAAAACATACCTAACAAATGGACGACTACTTGCTTTACTATATGCATTTTGACTTATCGCTTACTATAATGAATTTCAAAACAAAGTTTGGTTTACATATAAAAGGTATAACAAAATAAACGGAAGTGTTAAAATAAAACTAGTGATTAATTATCATTCAGGTGCTTATTATAGCATCGCAGCATAGCCAGAATTAAAAATATCCTTTCGTCAGGATACACGTATGTACCAGTTCGGATTTTTTAGATTCCATTGTTTACTACAAAAAACAAAAATTTCTGAAGATTTCAAGACGGTACAGGGTATGTACCACTCGCATCATTTTGTAAATTATTTCTTAAGATAATTGAAATAACATATAGGGGAAATATGTACAAAATGGCATACATGGACAAAATGACATAGGAGGTCGCATCTGACTGAGCTATCTTGTAACCCAAATGGCTGTGGCTATCCTGCCAAAATTTGAACGCAATCAATCCGTGCGTCTTAGTTCCAGGGCCATCAGAAGTTTTTCCAGCGAATGAGTTTTTATTTACATTCAATTCAATTGAACATACTGGAAGAGTTTCGCTGATTTACATATTATCCTGGTACTTATTTTATCCACTAAGGATTCATCTTTGTCTTAAAATAAGATTTTCTAGAAATAGAATCCTATTTATATTTTTTTTAAATTTTTTTTCTTTCAAAATGAAACCGGACATATTTTGTTCATAGGTGGCCAAAATGCCTTGAAGTTATAAGAACTCAACTCATCGTCAGTCCTGGAGGCAAGACAATATCGAAGTCGAAATTTTCCTAATACTTACCCTTATAATGAAGATAAATGTTCACGTTTATACTCTAAAGACCTTTTTTCGAGATCTAGACCCGGAAGAGGATGGTAAATTGGTGGCNCTTACAGTTCCTGGACATACGTTCCTAGACGATCACAGGGTTTTGTTTGCGAAATTATGCCAATAATTACATCGAATTTAGAGGTATGCCATTTTGTCCATACGGTTTTAAAAACCGATTTTCGCCGACTTGTGTTTAAAGTTGTTTAAAGAATTATGATCCAAAAACAAAACGCTATGCCATTTTGTACATACTTCCCTTATATTTTATTATATATCACATATCACTAAGTATTTCATCAATAATTAATATGAATTGCACACATTTTTCTGACAAAATAATCAAGAAAATCAGAAAATAATATTATGTTTTGACGAAACACACCCACTTTTTGACTTTGCAAAGCTTTGGTGGAAAACAAAAGATCGTTTGTTTTAGTTGTTGATTTAATCTGAAGAAGTGAAATGAAATGGACGAATTGGTTTAAGTTTGAATGCAATCTAATAACAAATAAATTTGTTACGGGCTTTCAAATTTTAGTGATCCAACGTATGTACCAGGTCGAAAGGGTTAAAAATGTAATTATTTTGTATAATAATTATTTTAGAAAATTTCTTTACTTCCTTTCACTTCCTTTGGGGTTTTACTGTAATGAACATTGAAATATTAGAATAATTAAGTGAAACAATAAAGATACGAAAAGAACTGAAACATATAAGATACTATTTCTATTTTTACACTAAAAACCAAATGAACTCATTAATTCACAATAATATTGTACTTACCTCATATAATAATAACATATTAAGCTTCATTAATTAAAAACAACCATTTCATTTAAAAATGTAAAGTTTTATTGTATTTACATACGGTTAAATTGGAAAAATCCTCGAAAAACATACAAAACATATTTTTCCGCGTAACTATCTCGATATACTCACAGTTCTGAGGTATATATAAAAATACAGATCTTTTCTAATCGATATAATTAACACTACGAAAACATTAATATCTAAATAGAATTTATTAGTTATTGGACGAATGATAACTGATAAGGGCGTGCAAATTCTACCTCTTTAAGAATTGCACGAACTCACTTGTTGTGATTTGTGTGTGTTGGTTTATTTCTTTTGTAATTAAATATCTAAAAATATTTGTATTTTGTCTCATTTTTGTAAAATAGAGTGCATTTTATGGACGATTTTATACTTCAAATAAAAAGTAAATAAAACTCTTTGAAGCGTAGAGATTCAAAGTTTCAAAAATAAATCAAATTTAAAATTAGTTACTCTGCTAAACTTACTCCACCACACTTTTAAAGGCACATTAACACTTAACTGATTCTTTCACTTTCTATTCGTAACCCACTGTTATTAATATTGAAACCAGGAGCAGGATAGGCCACAGGAATGTATTATTGCTGGTCATTCGGGGAGCGCTATTTCGAATTCGCGTTCGACCTGAAATTAGAGAAAAAACAATACGATAAATAGTAAATTATTTTTAAACTTTTCTTCTGTGGAAAAATTGGAGTACTGGTGGACGCGCCTGGTGATCTTACATTGAGTTATTTAAAATATTAATTATTTGTGCTATATGAGACTAAATTCAGCTGCTTTTAATGAAAACACAAGTGTGCAAATTAGTCTCTATTACTTTAAAATTCAGAAAAAATAAAAAAATTTAAATCTTATAAAAAAAAATTATGGATAATTTTTGGATAAAAGATATTTGATTTTAAAATCAATGTATTTTCTTTAATTTAAAGAAAACAAAACTAATAAGGAGGAGAAAATAATCAGAAACGTTTAAATTAAAGAAAATAGTCTAAAAACACGAAATTATATACTAAATATTTTAAAAATAACTTTTTGGATAAAAAGAATTTAATTTTTAAAAGCAATACTTTAATTTGAAATCGACAAAAAAATTTTAAAAAAATTATAAACGTTTTAACTGAAACCTAATATCTTAAAATATTAACTATTTTAAACTCACCCATTTGGAAGTTAAGAGTAGGACTGGACATTCTGCCATCACCACCGTTGCTGAAGGCCAGAACTCTCATTTTGTACGCCTTTCCTGGTTGAAGATTTCTTATATAGCACTCCAGTTTGCTTCCCAATGGAATGATCGTATCGTTTGCCGTGGACATGTCCTGATCCGAGTCCCAGAGTCGCACTTTGAATCCTTCCACCGGTTCTTCCTCTTGACTTGGAGCCACGTAACGCCACACAACTCTAACAGTGCTCGGATCGATTGCATTGAAGAAGACACTGCTCGGCGGTTTCTGGGGCGCCTTTCGATAAGTCCTTTCCAAGTATCTCTCAGACTCTGGCCCTTCTCCAGCCGCATTGTACACCATCACCTTGACAAAGTAATAAGTATCCGGCTCCAAACCGACAATCAAAGCCCAAGGTCTCTGCGTTCTGGACAGATAATAAACAGCATCCTCCTCTTTGTGGTCTTTCTTCCAATATTTAAGACGATGTCCAATGAGATTGCCTCGAATCTTCTCCCTAGTATGTTCCACTGGAACCCAGCTGACATTAAGCGCTGTCGAATTGAAACCTTTCGCAACTGGTGTCTGCGGCGCAACCTGAGGCATGTCCTCAGCACTGTAAATTGTCACAATTTCCGACTCTGGACCAGGTCCAACCGAGTTCCAGGCCTGAACTTTGACATCGTACTTTGTGTAATAATTATTCAATGGAATTGGAACCGTGGTCGATCCCTTCTTCAGTTTCAGACTCTCCAAACCGCTAAACTTGAAATTGTGAACCTCCTTCGTTGCCCACTCTCCATTCGGACGAGTCGGATCCGTCAATCGCCAGAACACCTTGTACCAAATCTTCGGCGCGTTCTGATCCTCGGGCATCAGCAAATTCCACTTGATGTTCAAATCTCCGATTTTACCGCCACCGCCCGTCAATCCCTTTGGAGCCACAAACACCTTGTCACTGTCAGTGCCGTAAACAGGACTCGAGGTTGATCGCGGTCCCTCACCCAAGTCGTTAACCGCAGCCACCTGGAAATCATAGTTCGACCATGGCGTCAGACCTGGGGAGAAAAGATACAATTATAGATTTCCGCAAAATATCTTTTCGATAGTTCAGTTATTTAACATTTTCTAAATAAATTAGGATATGTACATTCTACAAAATTTGTTTTATGGTTAAATAAATTTATAACAAAACCTCAATAGAACTGAGAATTGGAAAAAATTACAGAGGTAAAAGAATATAAGTTTTGGATAAAATGACAGTTATTCCGTATAAACTCATGTATAATTTTCTCCAAGAAAATTCAGGGTTTAGGTTATTATGAATTGATTGCCCAATATGATTAAAAAGAAAATCTTGAAAATTTTTCGATTTCTTTTTTAAATTAATGTCATAAACTTTTGTGTAATATAAATTGTAGATAGAGGAATTTTTATCAATTATTTCAATTGAAAATACTGCTTTGCACTTATAAAAAAATTCAAATTTGGTTTACCGATTTAATTTATATTTACCCTTATTATTAATTTATTACTTAGTTTCTCCCAGTAAACATTATAAGAATGTGTTCGTAGTTTCGTACTAAATTCATTTTACTTTTGTAAAACTAAAAATAAAGTAATATAGCCAGAACTAAAGATTTTTTTTAAAATAACTTACAATAAAGTTTTCTATCTCTTCGACAGATATAATTTTTTTCCAATTGTTGTAATTAATGAGAACTTCAGATGGGAGAATACAGAAAGACAATCCTGAATAGAAACATAAACTTGTAAAAAATATTTCTCATATTAATATTTATTTGTTTCTAATCATTAACCATTTAAGAAGTACAATATTCCCAGTTTATTTTTAAGAAATTATAAAATAAAATTACTTTAAAAAAAAACCCATTTTCAAACAAACTATTTAATTAATTACTCCCTTTAAAGATATTTATGTAAGAAATGTGTTATAAGTATAATAAGTAATGTTTGTTTTACTAATATGAATTTTTGCAATTGAAGTACAGTGGACGCCGCTTATTAGGACCACTCTGGGACCGGCATAATTTGGCCCTATTAACCGATTGGTCCTTTTAAGCGATTGGTCAATTAAAACTAGAATTTGACCTGTAGGTAAAGATTTTTAAATATGTATTAGTATATACATATGTATATACATTCATATGTGCTTGGAAAAGTATATTAATTAAATAATAATTGTTCAATATCTGTTTATCTTGTAAAATTGAAAAATAATTCAATCGACAATACATGTATTGTGTCCTATCAATCAAACAAATTTGGGCGTTAATTCTCACCCGGTAAAAACGAACGAAAAGAAATGTATATAAGAAAACGGAATGAATTTAGCAATCTATTTAACAATTAAATGATTCTGGATGTAGTGATAAATATATTGATGACCATAAACATTGCAACAGAAAGACGTGTAAACTATTGCAGTGTCATCAAATCGACATACACAAACAGGCAATAAGATGATTTTATGCGGTTTTTCCTATTCTCTTCTCTATTTCAGTCGATAAAATAAGCGTAGGACAAGATTTATGTCAATAAATGTAAATAAAAGACTGAGTTGTCGGCACTTGTTCTTGCAATTTCTCTCTGTTTTAGTGATCTTGGCCACAGAATGGTCCCATAAAGCGATGGGTTTGGCTCCATTAAGCGATGAATTTTTAATGTATTTATATACGGCCGATCCGTTCCTAGCCATTTTGGCCCAATAAAGCGATTGTTCCTATTAACCGTGGTCCTAATAAGCGGCGTCCACTGTACTAAATATTTCGAAAAATTATTATTAAAAATTGTAAAAGATCAATCCTTCATTTATGGCTACTTTTTTCGAAATTTATCGTGAAATAGAAATTCGATAAGTAGAATAATATTTGTTCCGTGAATACATCAACTAAAGAAATTGCTATTTGTGCTACAAGGTTGTAAAATGAGCCGTTTTTTAACAAGGAAATGAGTGTGAAATACGAGCCGTTAGGTGAGTTTCGAGTTAAAACACGGATTTTACACTCGTGCAGGACATACGGTCTTTGTGTTTTTTTTAAATCACGTAAAACTAATTTAAAAATTATTTTTTATTACAACGGTCTCTATTTGAACGGTTGTCGAGTACTATTTTTTTCGTTACATCGTCCTGGATTAAAAATTGTACAGGATTTTATTCTAAATTTTGACTTTTGAAATAAATTTATTCGTAGACTACGACTTTGTTTCTTTCACTAGTGAAATAATAATTAAATATTTTCACTTGTGCTATAAAGTGACGCTTTATTAAACTCAAACCGTTGTCGAAAAGACAACATTTTGATAAGGAAGTGCAATAAGATTTATAATAAGACATTTCACATAGGAAATTGCAAATAATTATTTATCGAACAAAATATTATATAAAGAAAGAGTTTATAACCTTCCACTTTGTTTAAAACAGAATTTAAAATATAAACTGTACTGTTGAGTAGTAAAAATCAAAATATGAAAAACAGCATTTTAAACACAACTCTTGAATTTTAAGAAATCCTGTTATATACGAAAAATACTTTGATTTTCAATTTCGTTGAATTAATAATTTGTTTATAAAAATTATTTAAAAATAACATAATAAAATTGTCAATTACCTTTAACTTCGGCCCTCTTTCTTCCAGTGTATCGATCAATTTCCTGGGCAAAGACAACCATCTCTGTTGGTTCATAAACGTCGTATCTGCTGTTCGAGGTTTGCGCTCCAACTCCTCCCAATTTCACAAAAGTTCGATTCCAATTAGTCCTTCCATAGACATAGTAACTCAAAATGGGACGACCATTAGCCGCTCCGTCAATCCATTCCAAAATGGCAACCCTCTTCTTAATCTCCACGATTTTAAGACCTCCACAAGGACCGGGAGGGCCCAACACTTGGACCTGAGTTGTACTGATCAGCTCATTGATTGACGATTTCACTTTGCAGGCATACGTTCCACTGTCCAACACGGTCAAATTGTGAATCTCCAATTCGTTGTTATTGATGAAGAACCGTTCACTTTTGATGATATCCTCAATTTCCTCGTTGAACTCCTCTTCAATCCTCGACTCAGGATTCTCTAGACGTCTTCCGTTGTGAGTCCAAACGTAGGCCACGTCGAGCAATGCATCGTGGGTCACATCACAATGCAAATAAAGGAATTCTCCGATCTGAGCCTGAGTAAACGGCGGCAGGGCTGTGATGAAACGGATTTCATCCAAAACAATTAATCGGGTTTCTGATTGTTCTGTTCCGTAGATATTTGAGGCAACACACATGTAAATTCCTTCGTCATGTCTTGTCGTTGGTGTTATTACCAAAGCTCCAGTCTAAAATAAAATACAGAAAAGGTGTTATTTATTATAAACTAATGAACTTAAAATACTTCTTTATACTACTAGGTCGATAAGTTAAGACATTAATAAATATTGGTGTCCACCAGTAGAGCGTAGCGAGTGTATTGATGAAAGACGGTGTATTTAATAATGATTATCGGCCGTATTTTGCACAAAGGAAATTTCATTTCTCTCTGTAGTTTAAGTAATTGATTTTCATTCGCAAAATAAGCTGTTTGAAAGAGAGGTATGATATGACCATAACGTTCTTATAATTCTGTTGATACAGTTAAACCACGTCAGTACGGAATTGAATTCTCTATGAATTTGATCAATTTGATGAAAATTATTAACGGAAGTTACTCTTTGACATACATTCATTCATACTTTTTTTTAACTTGAAAAAAATAGTTAGCGAGTGTTTGATCTTTTCCGAATTAAAAATAGGATTTTACACCCGAGCAGGATATAACGTTTTTTGCACTCCACTCATGAGTACTGAAATTTTTACAATTTCACCTTAAATTTCATTATTTACCAAGAAAATTTAAAAATTGACATATTTCAAGTGAAATCCTAAATTCTAAAGTAACCGTTAACTGTTGGAATTCCTCTTAACTACTTGGTCATAAGGCAAATGCCTATTTTATTGTGGCATGGAACATTTGCTTTAATTAATATAAAATTAATTTCAATTTAAAGCAATATAAGGCTATTATATATACTGTAGATGGCTGTTGAAACGGTAAATATTAAAATTTTAAAACAGGAAACGCTAGTTAATTTGCAACATAATCACGGTCGTATTTTGACTTTGAGACTAATTTGTTGAATAGTTTATGAAATTTTTTTCATTAGTGAAATAAAAATTCAAAATTTTCACTGAGTGCCATAAAGTGAAACATTACGAAACTCAAATGGATATCGAAAAGCATATGTTTCGATACGGGAGTGCAAAAAATCATTTTTTATTCATAAATAATTNATAATCACGGTCGTATTTTGACTTTGAGACTAATTTGTTGAATAGTTTATGAAATTTTTTTCATTAGTGAAATAAAAATTCAAAATTTTCACTGAGTGCCATAAAGTGAAACATTACGAAACTCAAATGGATATCGAAAAGCATATGTTTCGATACGGGAGTGCAAAAAATCATTTTTTTTATTTAAATTATATTATTTAAAATAATGAAATATTATAACGAAAAATGAATTTTAATGAAAAATACATTAAAATAAACACTTATTTCAATACTTCTTTCAATAATTGTATTTTGTTTTAACAATTTATCCAAATTTTTTTGTGAATAATATTACATCGCTTGGTAGTTTTAAGAAAATGAATAATAAAGCATCGCCATGACGAAGACCTGGTAAATTTTCGGACGGAATTACATTTTTATTTTTACACGCCACAAATACAATTACAAAAATCAATAGTTTGAAAATAATTAATTTTGTTAAATTGAAATTAAAATTGAAATTGAAATTGAATTTATGATAACTGTCATTATTTTATTGAAAGTACATTTTCAGCATCCTGTTTCAATCGTATTTTAGAGACAAATTACAAATTTCAATTTGAAAATCAAGTGTCCTTTTAAGACGACATTTTGTTGTAAACAAATGTGTACAAATTGCCAATTCTGTAAATGAAGCAAGTTAGTTACTAAGATTTATTTCGAATTAAAGTACGAAATTTCCAGTCACAAACACATTCAATGGACGAAAAGAAGAAAAGATGAAATGGGATTTCGACTGATATGTACGAAATTTAGCCATGTTTCTTCTTCATGGCGATGCTTTATTATTTTCGAGAAAATAATATTTAAAAATAAAAAAAAATAATTAAATTTACGTTTCAATTAGAGAGAGACAAAATTGTGTCTTCAAACAAAACTAGATTTCAGTTTATTAAGGAAGAATTCCTTAAAGCACTTGTGCTATA
This sequence comes from Clogmia albipunctata, assembly GCA_001014945.1. Classification (NCBI taxonomy): domain Eukaryota; kingdom Metazoa; phylum Arthropoda; class Insecta; order Diptera; family Psychodidae; genus Clogmia; species Clogmia albipunctata. The sequence continues at coordinate 23,455 of JXOV01002018.1, forward strand.
AAAATGACTTATTTAACTAAATGGTATAAAACAATTTACCTGGTGCAAAACTCTCCTATGTCCACCTGTGTCTATCAAATTGCCATCCTTCTTCCACTGAATTTTGGCTCTTGGGGCAGCCTCCGGTTCACAGAAAATGGTCGTGTTTCCATTATAAATAGAATAGATCTCCGGTTCCAGAGGCTTCTTCTTGAAAGATGGTTTAATTCCCAAGACTCTCAGTTGCGCCGCACTGCACACCATTTTCAGAGCATTCTGAGCACAGCACTGATACATTCCGTTATCCTTATTCGGATCCAGGAACTTGATCACCAGAATATTATCATCCAACTTGATTTTATCATTGATTTCATTCTTCTCCATCATATTTCCGTTCTTATACCACGTATAATTGACATCGGGAACACCAATTGCCTCACACTCAAACATAACCTCGCCTTGGAAATCTCCCACTTGATCGTACAAGGGAATCGTAAACTTGGGCTCCATCTGCAGGTTCAATTCAATATAATTCATTGCGCTCTTCCGGTCATTAAAAGCGGTGCACGAATAAATGCCATTATTATTAATCGTTGCATTCTTAATCGTCAAAACTCGTCCGAAATTCGAAATCTGTGAATTCTTTGGCAAATTCTGGTTCAATCTGGTCCAGTTGTAATGAGGCACTGGATAACCATAGGCCATGCACTCCAATCGAACGTCGTATCCTGCGACGGCATTTTCAGGGAAGATCTTAGGGAACTTGTTGGCCATGATCAAACTCTGATAATTGGGAGTCGCTTTGACTCTGAGAGGGAAAAAGGGACCATTCCTTCCCATATTCGAGATCAAACTCTGAACAGTACAACTGTAATTGGCACGATCCACAATCTCAATGTTGCTGAAGTACAACGATCCATCGTGACTGACAAACACTCGCTGATCCTCGTCGACAAAGTTAGGGAAGAAGTTTCGACTCCAGTAGTATTTCACGCCAGGGTAGTTCTGAGGAGGATCGCAATAGACGCTTTTACCTGGAAATAAAAATCAAAATTGTAATACACCGGTCAATTCAATATTTTTCAATTGTGTTTTAAGACTAGACCCGGCTAACATTGTACCGCCTTAATCGACTAATAAATTTTTTTAATGATATTAGACGACTGTTTCAAATGAAGTAAATACATGTACGGCGTGATTTTTCGAGACAATAACAAGAATTGAAACAATATTTTGACAAGTTCAATGTATAACCCTTAAATTCCCAAGCGGGCCTTTAGGCACGCTAACTTTGAATGATAATAAATAATAGACAAATGCATTTCTTAAACATTTCTTAATGAAATATGTTGAAGTAACTATCTGTCATGATATTTTCAAATATTTTGAAAACTGTTCGATTTATATTTAAATGATGAATTCGGGGAAAAAGGTGAAAATTAATTGTTTTTCAAAAACCTCTTTTTTTTTAATTTATTAAAAAATATATACAATAAAAATATAAAACTGAAAAATTATTTCATAATTCTGTTTTTTGTTCGGATTCTTACTCTTGAAAACTATTTTTATTTATCATAATTTTGTCAATTCAATTGTTCAACTTGTTCAATTCTAACTGCTAGGGAAGAACTGCGGAAAAGTGATTTAAATGGTTAAATTGAACGAAACTGTTATAGTTGGAGCTATAATATTTATTCCGAAATTAAGACTTTTTAATAAAATTTTGTAGATTTGTTTGGATCAAAATTACTTTCATATTTTAAAAAGGAATAAACAAATATTCTTCATTTAAACTGTAGACTTTTATGTTTTGAAACAGTTATTAAACTCAGTTTATTATTCTAATCAATTCATTTTCAATTTTGTTAAAATTGGTAATTCTCATAAAAGTGGATTTAAAATGGAATCTACTGTTTCAACTTCCAAAAATTGTTGATGATCTGAAATTGTTTTTTGTAGCAGGATAGCACCTTTCTTCTGGGGATTTTTTTTTATTTTACTTCACTTTGATGTTTATGCTATTTTCCCGAAGTGTGAGTATTAAACCACCTGTCATGTTACTAAATACGAAAATCCTGTACCTAATATTCCTTAAACCTGATTTAATCAATATTTGAGATTGTGGCTTTCATTACGAAAGTTGCACATCTCCTGACCTAAAATTAACACATGGACAGATGCACAATAGATCTTACAAGTCGCAGTAAATAATAATGATGGAAATCGTTTTACAAACATTACATATTTTGGAAAAACTCTATTAAAATAGAATTACACTAGCTGAGTATTTGAATTTTTAATGAATAAAGTTTTATAATAAGTCATTAACTTTAACAATNGATGCACAATAGATCTTACAAGTCGCAGTAAATAATAATGATGGAAATCGTTTTACAAACATTACATATTTTGGAAAAACTCTATTAAAATAGAATTACACTAGCTGAGTATTTGAATTTTTAATGAATAAAGTTTTATAATAAGTCATTAACTTTAACAATACTTTTCCCTAAGAAAGTCAATAAATTAAACACTTAAAACTTACCCCAATTAAGCTCTCCATTTTCAGCAGAACGTTTCAAGTTAAACTCCATAATGTACCCGAAATTGATGTAGATCTTTTCACTAATAATTCTTCCATATTTATTTTCAGCCATGCAGAAGTACTTTCCGGTATCAACAGTCTTATTTGGATCGCGAATAATGAAATTACCACCACTGATAATGTATCGAGATTCTTTCATCGGGTCAATTTCTTCAAAAGTGATTTTATCGTCCCTGTAAAACTCTTTGTACCACTTGTAAGTTGGAACAGGGAATCCCACTGCCAGACATTTCAATTCCAATTCATTTGAAGTGGCCATTAAGACACTATCCAAATTCTTCAACTGGGCATCCGATTTAATAATCATGTTCTTCTGGACAAAATCATAATTAACATTCTGAGGCTGTCTCACAAACCTCGGTCCCATTGGAATCTCGATTTTATTCATCAAATTCTTTGGCATTTTCTCCAAATCGAAACCGTAATCCAAATGTCTTTGCTGTTTATTCAAAAACAGCTGGAAATTCTTATTCAAATTGAAATTTTTGTTGCTCTCGCAGATGAAAAAGTTCTTCTGGTAGTCGAATTTCGGCAAAAACATCCATCTCTGGTTTTTCACAGAGTATCCATAAACCAATTTCGTTCGGAAAAGCTGATTTTTGTCGTAGAATTTCCTTCCAATTCCGGCTTCAATGTTTCTAAGACCAGTATGACCAGTAATTACTCCTCCTGGACCGACAAAAGTCTGTCCTTCCACTTTACCAAGCCTGAGTCCTTCCTCATACCCATCCAAAAACTCATCATTTTGCGCCAGATCAATGGGATCAAAACTGATCTGATTCTTATCAAATGCATCAATAAATCGACTCCGGTCTTCGTTCACGTAAATAATGTTATGAAGTCCTTGATTAATCCTTTCGTTTTCATTTTTCTCGAATAGTGGATTCTTTTTCTTGCTCGTATTCAAGTCATTATCAACTGGATTAATGCGGCCTGAAACATAAAAGATAAATAAATTAGAATAAAACAATTAAAACAACCAATTTTACAACAAATTAATTGAAATGATCTTAAAATAAAATTGTAATGATTTAATATTATAGAGCGACAAACAATTTATAATTGATTTAATTGAAAAAAAGAATATTTCTATTTTAAAGATTTAAAGCAAATAAATGGGGAGTAGGCGTGTGGTTTAGGTGACGGTTTGATTTTTTCCCAATTTTGATATAAAAAGTA
>JXOV01002019.1:0-50428 GCA_001014945.1 Clogmia albipunctata
CGAATACTTTCAGGAGTAACTGTACATGTATTTTTTTATTTTTAATTTTTATTCTCTAATTATGTAACGCAAACCATACTCTAAATAAATAAATAATGGAGAGGGATAGAGACGTAATGATGAGTACGAGAACATGATTCGAGTTTGAATGATGATTATTACCTTTTAATTTTTATTTGCTGTAATTGTATAGATTTTTTATACGATAATAATAATAGTGAAATAAAGATTTAAAACTTTCACTAGTTGCACAAAGTGGCGCAATTCAAATTTCAAATCGATGTCGAAGACCTCTCGATACGAATGTGCAAAAATATTTATACAATACTGAGTTTGAGTTCTGAATAAGGTTTTGAGTATTTTTATTATTAAATACGCATTCTGTGGCACCAATTACACGGTTGATTTTTTTCTAATCATGTTTTGTTCTTTGATTTTTTTTGACTGATATTATAAAATGTAATAAGGCCTCATTATTCCATTAATAGCATATACCACAGTCCAGGGGCTACCAAACTGTGCGGCGCGTGGAAAGTATGTAGAGGTACCGCTAGTCTCTTGGCATAAAACCTCATACAAATACAGAAGAGCTTATTCTATCAACTGCTACCCGTCTAAATCAATAATATCAGTAGAATTATCATGGACATAACATAACTATGGATCTGAATAACTAACTAATAGAATAGATAAAAAACAAGGATTTCCAGCTGACAATATTAATGTCGAAGACTTGATGATTTTACAAATGCATAATGTAAGAAAACCCAAAACATATTACAAAATCGGGACAAGTTTATTGTAAAAAATGGATTGGATAGAAAAAGTGTGTCAGTATATCAACTGGTGGTGATTGATCTAAATCTGTCAGGTAATGCTACAGTGAACTTTATAAAAGCTAGGCCTTTAAAGGCCAGAAATTTTAGAAACAGAAATTCACAACAGCTTTCACGTAGAAATGTCCTATTTCGTGTGATCGAACGCTAAGTATTTTACTGATCCAGAAAACTACCATATTTGTTTGATGTATTTGAGAAACATAGTAATTTGAATCTTTTAAAGGACAACACACATTCTAAAACTGGTGGTCTCACAAGTGGTAATATATTCTTTTCACGGGAAACCTATTGAAACTCGCAGAATTTTCAAAGATGATGTCGAAAAATGGTGTAGTTCCTAGATTCTTTCCAGGCACAAGTCCTATTAGTCGTCATAGCACAAGATGAAGACAGTCTCATTAAACTCTCTTGTGACTGAAGCTATAAAACAAGATACATAAATTTTGATTTGATGGAGTTTTGGATCGAAAGAATGGTCAAATTTAACCTCAAAAACTTCAGGAGTTTTTACTTACTTTACCAAATCTTATTAATGTGAAGCTGTAATTAGGAACAAATATTGCTTATAATCCACATTGTAAAACTGTTCGGAGATTACCAAGCTCACCCGTCACATTGATTTAACTCAGTACCAAAATTTTCAAACCAATTTTATCTTTTATAATTCAATTTCATGTTGTTAATGTATTACCTAACTTGATTTCTATTTTTGTTGGTACCTTTTTTTATCGATATCGATAGTACCCTTGTCATAGGGGTACCGTAACAAAATTTTACCTTTGCATGGGCGCCGCGGATTGAAAAAGTTTGGGAACCTCTGCCATAGTCATCGATAATAATATATTAACAATCGATTTGCAACATATGACTTACCCACCTGCCCGGAACTAATCCCAGTTTTTTGCCAATAATCAAACACGACGTTATAATGTGTTCAGTTTAATAAATGAATCGCCAACATTTCACACACTCGAATTATTCAAATGTACATAATAAGTATCGAAAACTGTACAAAAATAAAATGACAAACCATGATGAGTTAAATGTGGTGTTCTTCACTTTAACTAAATTAATTGCTTGCGGAGAGTTTGATCTCGCTTTTGACTAGGAAGATTTGGTTGAGCTAATGCTAAAGGTAATAAATAATAATAAAAACTAAATGACAAATAAATTAATGATGTAATCGTCACAAAAAGATGTTTCTATTTTGGGTTCAATCGATGGGACTCTTCTTTTCGGCGTCGTTTGCCTGTGAGTGGACCGAGGTTAGATCCGGAGATGCTGTCTGACTGTTCGCTGCCTCCGCTAGACCAATAGTTTCTCGTATTTTAGAGCTGGCCTGCCGGAAACTGTCGCTCAATTTCAATTGCACTACATTGATGCACATCGAAGTCAGGGACAGTCCAAACACCAAGTACACGATGCTGGCCATCATAAACATAGGGTGATTAGGAACTGCAAATGAGAATATTATTCAAATGAATTAAATCTGTTATGAATTTAAGTTCCAAAAAAATGATATTACGCTACTAATAGGCCCTTTTCAAAAGTCCTTTTATAGCGCAGGTGTTTTAAAAATTCCTTAAAGTATTAATGCCTGAACTAAGTTTGTTGATGAAATACAAAAAACTATTGAGACATATGAGAAATATGATATTTTCTATGTTCATGTAATAGACGATAAGCTATGGTTTTCCCTATCATCCCGTGGAATAGGGATTGCAATTCGATTTATTCGATAATCAAATATTCGAATAATAAGATACTCCTTGAATTTTATTTGAATATTATCGTTTTTAATTAAATTTTTAATGTAAATTATTTAAAATGAATTAAAAATTTTAACGGAAAAATTTATTTTTTAGAGTAATACCATTTGCTTTTTAAAATGTTTCAGTAAAGTAAGTTCTTATTTATATTCGTTGTGATCTGTTCTGACTAAGCTCTCTACCGAAAATGATTTACCACAAAAATTCGTAAAACTACAGTTCAGGAAAGATATTAATTTTATTATAGATACTTAAACACGTTGGAATAGTTAGTTTGAAATGATTGAAAGAAGTTATTATAAAAATGAAAATATTATTAGTTTATTTGCATTAACCTTTATTATTATTAAAAAAAATATTTCAATTATAATAGTAAAGGTAATAACTAAAATATGAAATTTTTTATCTGATAAATATTCTTATGTATGCTGGTAATAAAAACACATAATAATTTTATATTTTTTCAATGAAAAATTAATAAAAAAAAATTGATTATTTGAGAGAAATAAATTATTTGAATATTCGAATAGTGAAAAAATTATTCCAATTTGCAATCCCTACCGTGGAATAAAGAAACGAAACAAGAAAAATGTGTGACAGAGTACTAAATTTTAATTATGAATTTAAAAAACCAAGATGTTTGTGTAAATTTACGTAAAAGTGCATACAATTTTGTATAAAACACAATCGAAAAACATTATTAAATACATAGACCCCATTTAAAATACTACATTCGTGACTTTAAAAAATTTAAATAATTTATTTGAATAATGCCATATCTTATCGACCTAGTTGTATAAATAATTATTATGTAATTGGGTTACAAAAATTGTCAATACGGTAAAATATTTGCTGTGTCAAAGCAGTATTTATAAAAATATGTATATTTTATTTTATTTCTGCAGCCGTTAACAACTTGACATTGAATTGAGTTTTACAAACAAAGTGAATTTCCCAAACACAGTCAATTTTTAATCTTACCATAGTCGCCGAATCCAATTGTAGACATCGAGATGAAGACAAAATAAAACGACTCGAAGAAGGTCCACGTCTCCCACGTCGAGTACATCGCTGCTCCGAGCAAAATGTATGAGATCAAGATGAAGAGGGCGAGCGAAATTGGCAAATTGAATTCGTCGTCAATTTCTATTTCCGAGGGCATTGGTGTCTGAGGAGTGGAGCCCTGATTCGGGATCTCAAGTGTTTGAGAGGCAGACAATTTGTTGTTGTCCTCCTCGCCATCTTCTGATCCCTCTTCCACATCAGGATTATCCGCATTTGCCAAAAATTGACTCGGTCTTCGTACAAAGTCGTAGGCAATGTTCATTCCCCTCATCATGTCCTGAAAATTAAACATTTTATTACTACTACAAATGTTAAGTAATATTTTAAATGATATTGGTTAATTCAATAAACGTTATTTCATAGGTTTCTGATATGTTTTAAACATAAGCATAACAGAAATTGTTCGATTAGTATCTCACGGTACAAGGCGCCTCCATTATGGATAAAATTCAAGTCGCCCAACACAGAAGAAGTTATGCCGATTTGTTGTTGTAATAATCAGACAAATGTCGAACTTTGTTTTCACTAGTGGTTGGTGAGTTAGAAAGTTACTTTAAATCAAATGAGAAAAGACTTTTAAAGTAATAAATTTGTGAGCACCTAAAATAATATTATTGTGTGTTAAAATGATTAAATAAATTTTGTTTTTTTCCCGAAATGTGGAAATAATCGCAAAAGCTAGTTTTTTTTATTTTCATAAAAAAATCAATTTGAGTCAGACTGATTCAAACGGACCCCACAGTATCTCAAAAGAAAATCCACTCAACCTCTTTGTTAATTAACCTTGGATAAAATAACATTAATATCTAGTTCACATGATGGTGCAACAGGATCCCGAGATCGAAATTTTCCATATAATTTTATAATATTTATAATTAGCTTGTTGAACTATATATTAAAATGAATATTTAATATGTATTATTGTTGTATGAATATTACAAAAGAAACTCTTACCTGCATTGGCACAGTTTTTCTAACTCTTCGGCATGATCCTGTGTAATAGAGTCCTCTAACGTAGGCCCATAGGAACTTAATTCCTCTGGTAAACAATTTACCAAAATCAGCCAATAAAATCAAAAAGATAGGTATTCCGATGACTGAATACAAGATAGTAACTGTCCTTCCGGTGGTTGTGACAGGAGCAATGTGTCCATAACCTGAAAATAATCATATAAATTGAAATTAGAAAGTATTTGAAATAAAACCTAATAAAAAGAAAGACAATCCCACCAATGGTCGTTACAACAGAGAAACAATAGACCCAGCTATTGAGGAAAGACCAAGCTTTCTGTCCACTGTAACTAGTCATTCCTGCCTCGAACGCAACCTGCAATTCTTCCTCGAATTTCCTCAATTTGCCTCTGGCTAAAGTCTTCCATTCTTCCTCTCTAAAATCCGAAAAGATCTTGAACAAAACTATAAAATTATAAGTTTTAATACGATCACCTCATATTATGACTAGAAACCCATAGGCTGTCTACAAAATCCCTTTTCACTCTCTTCACACCACATTTGTAAAAGTTCTCAAAGGCACCCTCTACAAATCTGAAGATCAAACCACCGATGCCACAAAATATAACCAAAATGATCAAATTCGCGATGCAACGATTCCAAAGGGACTTCATTTCGGAGATATCTTTAGGATGCTGGAGTTTCCATAGCTTCCATTTCGAAAGTGGTTTTAATGGTTTCTGGGAGACGTCATCCTTTTTAGGCTTAACAACTGGGGCTTTCTTTTTAGAAAACAACCTAGAAAACCATGATCGTTTCGGGGATTTCTCTTTCGTTTTTGAATTTTCTGTTTCAGTATCACTTTCTATTTCTTTCTCTTTTTTAGGTTTTGTATGTCTCTGCCTGGTTCCATTGACCAGCTTTTTCTCAGTTTTAGGCTCAACCCTTGGTTCAATCTTAGGTTCAACTGGTTTTGTCTCAACCACTGCCTCATCATCTGCATCGGTCCCATCTTCTGTGTTTGACACCTCCGATGATAAAAGATCTTCAAACTTTTCTGGTGATCGATTCTCTCGCAATGAAACTGATCTTCGGACGTCCTTCGCTGATATTACAACATCAGGTGGAAAAAGAATATCATTGATTGGGGTCTTCTCTTTAGCTGCTTTTGGAGGGGAGCTTTTCTTTATAAGAGATATTTCTTGTGCTTTGTTAAAGCTCTCTATTAAACTCTGTTTCTCTTCGGGATCGCTAATCTTCGCTGAAGACCTTCGAGGCTCGAGTGATCGAAGGGCTAACAGCTGTTGATATCCTTCGGCAATTCTCTTTCGATCGTACTCTTCCAACTTTCGGAGACGAAGTTTGTCTAGGTCTCTTCGCTCTTGCTCAAATCTCCTCTTCTCTACTTCAAACTTTCTCCTCTCTTCCTCGAAACGTCTCAGATTTAGCTCCAATTTAGACACCTGAGAGTTGACCAAAGCAGGTGGATGATGGTCTTGTTTTGGAGGTCTGGTTAGTGTCTGTGTTGGAGAAGTGTCGCTGGATTCTTCTTTATGCCTGAAATTTTGATTTCCAATGTAAAGATTGAAATAATTTTTTTAATTGATCTTTTTTTTTTATAAATAATATTACCGCGGTGATGATAAGCTCCTTCTGGCCACTCTCATCAAAGAGTGGACGTCGAGAGGTGGTGCTTCTGGATCGTACTTTGGTTGACTCTGACTTCTTTGTGCTGCTGCTATTTTATCCCTTCGATTTAAGATCTTACTTCGATGAGCACTCAATCCTGGAGCGTTTTTCGGCAAACTTGAACGACTCGAACTTCGCATATCATTCGCCGTGCTGCTGGTACTCTCCTCATCGGAGTATCTCTCACTTCTCGCTAGTTTGCCACTCTCAGGGGTCTGCTCTTTTTGCATCCGATTAACTTTTCTACGCCTTCGCACCACTGATGGCGCATCTCGACTATTTTCCTCCATTTCTCGATCCACTTTTGCTCACTTTTCGTTTTTCAACACCTTTCCCCACTTCTACATACTTGTTGTCTGCATTTTTGGGCTGGTTTTACACCATTTTCACAATTATCCAACCAGTTTTTTGCACCAACTTGGTGTGCGCGATCCAAATAGCCCGGCAGAAGTCTCACAAATGACACTCTCTCACCGAAATTTCCACAAAGACATGCTCGAAACTGTGCTCAAACAACTGTTCATCTTCCATATTTCCCGTGTGGTTATGAGGAGCAGTCTAGCCTCTGCTCCTCTCCGCGTTAAAAATAGCCAAAAGTCGTTTTAAACAAAACAAAACGGTAATTGATGAAATTGCCGTGTATTGGGTCTATGAGAAAGTAATTCATTCCATTTTATTGTTATAATAAATTTATATCCACTTGTTATATTTGAATTTATTTATATAAGTTTATTAATATATATTTTTATTACTTTATATATTAATTTTTTACAAGTGTTATATTAATACAAGATTCTTTTCTTTTATTAAGAAATCATAAGACTAATTTTTTCACATTAAAATAAAAATTAATAGTAAAATAAAGTATGTGCTCCTATTACTTATCATTCGTGGCTTTAATATATATTTAAAAAAATTTTAAAAAATTTTAAAAAATTTAAAAATTATTCCAATCAATACACATAAAAGTACTTAAAATCAGCTTTAGTAATAATATAACAAATAATTAAAAGAGCTTGATATGTAAGGGCCGTCTACAATAAATGCAAAACAAATGCAAGTTGTATTTTAATAAGACTTGATGAAATCATGTATTTAAGAACAGGTTAACAGGAAAATCAATAATCGGTTAAATAGTCGACACTGGAATGCAAAATTGATTTTTTTTTGTCATTGAGATCACATGTTAACAACAAGGAAAAATCACTTGTACTTCAAAGAAATCTTTAAAATAATAGGAAAATTTTGAGTGAGAAGAAAAATTAATACCGTAATATTAATTTAATATAACCAAAATGAAGAAAATTATGTAACACAGTTTAAATTTTCGGAACAGATATATGAAGCCCGACCAATAACTTTACGTTGGCAGTACAAAATTTTTAGAGTAAAGGTAATATTGATTATTTAAATAATAAGTTAATTCAAATACTTTATAATATTATTAAATAATATGTAAACAGTTTTCATATATAAAATGGAGTTTATCATAGTCTTTAAATCATTTTTCAGGCGACAAATTTTAACCAACATTCCAGTTTATATTAATGTGTAATTATTGAAATATAATAACCTAAATTATAAACCGTTACTAAAACAAAATTGAAATACTGTAGAAGTCCAGTAGTTCGGATTGCCCGAAAGTCCGTCATCGCCCGGGAAAATTGTAAAAATTTTGGTTTTTTCTCCTAAAGTGCGCCTTTAAAGAAAAAAAATCAGCTGGGCAGAAGCTACAGAATCACTAAAAAGTTTATCTCTTTTGCTGAGGCTAGTACAAGTTACAGTACTTTTGAATTTATTAATTTCCATGTCTTTAGAAATAAATTTTATATTCGTGTCTTTTTAAATCGAAGTGAAATATGATTTACATACATTATATGAAATGTAAAATGAACTTTGTTTTATGTATTTTTAGTTTAGTTATTAACCTAATTGGTTTTATAATTAACGTCCAATAGACCAGAATACCCGGTAGTCTGGCTCCAAACCGGACCCAAACATGCCGGATTATCGGACATCTACTGTGTATTGAAGCTGAATTATCCCTGAAACACTTATTATTCATTTATTATTTATTTTCCAAAAATAATATTTATTATATATTCGATAAGATTGGGCGGATGTTTGCGAATATGAATAGTATATTTGAGTAATCTTTGCAATACGAAACCATTCAATTTTATTGCAATAAATCGTGTAATGCAGGCGCCTGGTATAAATCTTTAAGTCTCTTGGTGGGGGATATAATTACTTTATTTCCATCGCAAATCAATAAATTGACAGGGTTATTATATGAAGGGGTGTTATAAATAAATCTCCCAAATAAATGATTGGTAATTAAGAATTATTTTCAAAATGTATTATGTAAAAGAAATTATATCAGATCGTTTCTTAAATTATTTTGCATTTTAATAAAGATAAACTTGGGAGAGACGCCATAGAGGGAGTTTCGCTGTACTTCCTTTAATTTAAGGTCGGTAAAAGATAGATGTTTTTTTCGGTATTTGAAAGCTGACAAGGCGTTGAGTTTCCTTTAAGCTAAATACCTTGTCAGTACTGGTTCGACTGACTAAATATCATAAGATATTTAATTATATTTAAAAAAAATTTTAAAATTCATGTAAAAGAACTCCACGGTCATCTTTTCTAATCATGTTGTCAAATTTCGAAATGTCAGTTTTTATTAGATATTTTTGTTTTAATTACAGTCTCAGCCAAAATGTATTGAAATGATAATAATTTATATTAATTACTAAAGGCTTCTGATTCCAATTAACTAGACCTTTGATTTTATTATTTACAGCCCTTCTTCCAAAAAGTATGGAATGCCTCCCATACATGAAATAACATAAATATTCTAATTTTTATTTTGTCATTGACGTTTTAGACGCACTAGTGGTTTTAATATAATTAAAGTAAGCTAATATTTTATACAATACATTTTAGAACATCCGAACATTTAAAAATCACAATTTTGATCACTCTTTTTAACAAATTATTATGTGACAGAACAATGACTAAATAAGCAACAGACATAGAATTTAATTTCCATGTACAAGTAAAAAACAAAAGTTATCGTTCATCTCTACCATCGCCTAATTGTAGAAATGAAACACAAATAAGAATTTAGTTTGTGCTTATTGAAATGTACAAGTCTTGTATAATTCAAAATGTTGTTTCAAATTATGTTAATTTGTTCAAAAATTCATAAAATATTCTATAAAACACGGTCGATAAGCAATATTAAACCGGCGACGGACCTTTTTCAAAACGCAAGTGTGTTATAATACCTTACTTATGGACCTACTTTTATAAATATCTATTTAACGAGCATTTTATAATTATGAGTCTATTTAAAGCAAATATTTCATATCATTCAACAAATTTAGAAACTTTACGGCCCAGATGTCATTGGACCACTTGGGCGTTTCTTTTTTTCACCTCACTTCCATCAGATGTCATCTGGCCCATCAACCAGTAGATCAACGTGGTCGAGAACTGATGCTTATTTTTAGTTCATTATAAAAAAATAAACTGATTTATTTCCCGTTTTCTCATATCAGAGTAATATCCATGTTCACCCAGTATTTAAATAGAGAAAAATACAAGTTTTTGAACCTTGATCCAAATCTGTCAAAATAAGTTTTGACAAGAAAATTAACTGACCATATTGTTTATTCTGTCATTGGTTACATAAACGGATCACAGCAACCCATGTACTTTGTATACAAAATTGAAACATGGCTGAAATGATATAATAATTATTTCAAATGATCGTAACTCCCTCAATTCAGAAATTCAATTTGGATGCAATAAATTGGAATATTTAATTGAAATCCATTTAGATCAGTTCATTCACACGATCGCTTCCATGCCGCGAATTATTTTCGTATTTCCCCCCATCGGCCAACAACTGCGATCAAACCGTGATTCGTGATGCGTTATGATTTCGGTGATCTCACAAAGAGGATCATCAGCATTGATCACGGCATCGTTTGGACTGAGTCAGGGGGATTAAAACGAGGCAAGTGTGTCACCAAGAGGAGAGCAGATATCCTCTGCTGATTGCAAATTAATGATTCCGTGTTTTGTTTGTCATCATGAGGTTCTGGTGTTTTTGTTTTTTTTGTCACTGATTTCTTTTCATTTTGTTTTTTATCTTTGTGTGTTTCATTTCAACCGTCACAAAAATAGAATGATCGTCGGCGGCATTGGAATTTTCGAAAGCACTTTCCACAAGTGACACACAAATTTTAAATACTTTTCGCAAATATTCGCATCATCCTTTTATTGCACAGCGGGTTGAAATTAGAAACGTCTAATCTCATTTAGAGTGATATTTTTGAATACGTTTTATTATTAATGGGAAATATTACAGATGGGGGTTTTAAAGCAAAATGGCTATCAAGTCGAGCTTATTCATTGTTGCCTTATTATTTGATCAGTTTAGAGGTAAATATTTTCATTGTCCAAGATTGTATACTACAAATGCATTGAATTAAACACAAAATACAACGTTTTGTAAATATATACGATAAACAAAAGCAAAAATGTTTGTGGACGTAAAAACAATCGGATAAATATTTTAAGAACATCACAATCTACATGTGTTGTCTACTATAAGCTATTAATTATTTTGGGAAGCCACAATTATCATTAAGTCTTTTGAAAACAGAATCAGGTATGTATTTTCTTTATTGAAAAGTTAGTCAAGAATTAGTCAAAATAATAGTTAATTATTCTACTAGGACGTAAAATTATCGTTTTTTAATGTGGAAACATTTGTAAAAATTGAACTAAAAAACAGCTGACGTTAAAGTAGACCGTTCTTGACCTTGTATCTTAAAGTTTTCAGTTTTTCTTCTCGAGAAAAATATTTACAGACATTTGAATGACATCCTATACTTTTATGTTAGTATAAAGCTACGATATATTATTAATTATTAGGGATTTACTTAATATTTCGATTTTTAAGAAATTCACTTAAAAATACTTTTAAAAAGTGAGACATAACATGACCTTGATCATAAAATCATAAAAATACTTTTAAAAATACTTACTTTAAAAAATATAAAGGCAAATTAGTTTTGTAAACCATAAGACTATATTTGAATGAATGGAAAAAAGAATCAGTCTTCATAATACACGAAAATCTAACTATAAAAATATTTGACGTAATTACGGTAGCATGGGACCACCTGGATCAACAAGGTGTGCAGTTTTAAGGCAAATTGTTGGTAGATTATGATTATTTTTGACGACGACACAACAACCGTTACCGATGTAGGTTTAACCAATTGATTTTACGTAATCAAAGTTTTTCAAATGCCTTATCTATTCATTTCCCAATCTTTCACAATTGACAATTGAGTATCATTATTTGTTCTGATGTGATTAGCACCATAAACAAATGATTCTGTATAGTATACTTCGAAGAAGACAATCCCTTTTACAACTTTCATCTGTATCCATTCATTGATTAGCATCGAAATACTAGTATTATAGAAAGATCTAGTTTTTATCTCTTCGATTCTATGCGTTCTATTCAAACTTTGAAAAAACGAATACTAGTTGTTCGACAGTTGAGGCCGGGGATATAATTTGTAAATATATTTAAACAAATATTAATCACAGAATATTGTTATTGAAAACGATTTATGAAATTCGAGTTGAATTCTGTGGCAACACTCAACTGCGCCAGACCGGCCTTCAAAAATTATTTCCTTAAACCGAAAACAGGAAAGTCTGACCTAAGTAAATTACGTCACACTGAACGTGCGCCAGCTAGACGCACCAACATGGTAATTTCATGCAAAAGCTTACTGTTTTACTGTGTCTGTTCGTTTTAAATGTATTGTAACCGGAAATTACCAAATTGACACGTTCGCCATCTAGTGGAAAGTTTTTGAACTCACTAAGAAATGAAAATTTTTTTCTTTAAAAAGCTGTGCACATAGGATCCGGAAGATGTCAATAAAAAAATGGCAGTTATCAGATTTTATAGTTGACCTTCTTAAAATTTGAGTTCTACCAAAATTTTAATTTTAAATGATTTATTTGCATTGGTATTGGTTTTGTGTATNAAGAAATGAAAATTTTTTTCTTTAAAAAGCTGTGCACATAGGATCCGGAAGATGTCAATAAAAAAATGGCAGTTATCAGATTTTATAGTTGACCTTCTTAAAATTTGAGTTCTACCAAAATTTTAATTTTAAATGATTTATTTGCATTGGTATTGGTTTTGTGTATAAATATAATTTTCATATTATTATTTCTTTACGTTGTTTTTCGGTTTAGCACTATTGTAAATAATAAAATAACTGTATTTCTTATCACATTCTAAGAATTTAATTTCACAAACACTTATGAAATAAATCATTTATGAAATTACGTTTGTCAAGATAAATATTTTTCGAAAATTGAATTAATTTTTTTTTTGCAGGAAAGGAAACATAAGTATTTTGAAATAGAAATGTATAGATTTAACTACTGTGCAATACGAACATTTTCTAACAAGTACTTAAACTCATAAAGACCATTTTAATGTTGAAATATTTGAGTGAAGAGGAACCTATGCAAGAGTCTCAGGAATTCAAATAGAATTTGTATGAAAACAAATAAGTAATGCAATTAATGTGAATTTCATCAGCAGACACTTAGCGAACCATTGAGAAACGGAGAATTTGTTGTGTTACGAATGAGATATTCCTGGTAAAATTTGGGACTAATTTATGGACGAACAACCGCTTCTAATCCCTACTCCTCCTCACTTTTGATAAAAATAATCAATAAATAGTGGGATTAGTGGACCAAATTCTTTCAATTTGATTTTCTCAACTCACCGATGGTCGTATAAATCGTCCCGCAATAGAAGACCGCATTCCAAAAGGTCCACACGTCTCCCTTGGTGTTTCTATATCCATTATTGTAGTACCTTAAGAGCACCTCCCTATAAGACTCCAATTGTTCTATAACAGCTCCTTCCCATTGATCAATGTCCTAGAAAATCAATTATATAAAAAGATCTTCTGTCATTTTTAGATTTTCCTTTAAAATTCCCACTTACCCGATATAATCTGGGATCATTGTTGAGTAATCGAATGGCTTTCGCGACGTCTCTTGTCTTTGCCCGGACGTCTTCATAGGTCTTTTTTTCGTGGGGGCCTGCGAAAATAAGACATATTTTTCCAAATTAGCCACACAGTTATTTTCGGGGAAAACTCTCTGATCATAAAACGAACCATTTGACATTTTTTTGCAATCGCGAGACAAGTCGTAAATAAAATTTGTAATTGAGTTTATGGCTCAAGTGTTAACATTCGTATTTATGCCTCTTCATACAAAACACGTCGCAATAAAACGATTATTTGCCATGTGCGAATTGAATTTCAGAATAATATATAGGCGTCATCGCTTTTAATTGATGTCACTTGAATACGCATTCAATTAGACATTTATATCCTTAAGATATACTTTGCTTTTGTTCATTTCAATTTATTTTGGAATTTTTTATACAACATAATAAATTAAAGTTTTTGAAAATGTTATTATAAATCTCCTTAATCATTTTTTTTCAAACAAAGACTTTTTTTCAAATTACCGAAGGCATAAAAATGTATTGGTTTATTTCAAAATATTTATCAAGAGATTTTGTAGGGTACACGTGATAAATTTGAATTCTGAATAGGTTTAGTATTGTTTCGAAGGCTTGAGCTGGAGAGAGAGAGCAACTAACTTGTTGCTATCGACAAAGTATTACAATATATTGATTCCTTTGCGTAGGAAAGGATGGGAAAGGATACAAGTATTTATGAGACCCACCATTCAACACCGCACAATAGGCCAGTATAGGTCTGGACACTAGAGGATAGGTTCAATGTAAGTTATATGGACAGTTATCCTAAATTATCAGCTATTTACGGACTTTAGAAAACATGTGAACTTGTTCACAGGGTGTTTCATCCCTGCACTGATAGTCCTTCATTAAAAATGGAATATAAGTTAAACAACTCATTATTTGAAATTTTGACAATATTTGCTATTAATTTCTAGAACATAAATTTTGTGCACAGCCTCACAAATTTCTGCCCATTATGAGCATTAAAAAGCCAATAGATGGGATAGGATAAAAGTGTTATTAGACCCGCCATTCAGTACTGCACACGAGGGCTGTATAGGTCTCGACACTGTTGTCAGTGTAGCATATAGTAAATTTGAACTTTCAGCTAATTTCGAACTATACAATTAATGTAAAATGTTGTGAGGGTGCACTGATAGTCCTACATTGTAATTACAATATAGATTACCCACTTTTGATATTTTAGCATAGTGGCACATATTCAAACTCATAACAAGAAAACAAATTAGTTACATGAGTTTAAATTTAATAAACCATAGTATAGAATATGTAAGTGTGAAAACGAAATTGAATAGAAATTCAAAGAATATTTTGATTTGGTTGTAAATTTGTTTCCAAATGCATAAAGTTTTGTATAAATCGTGGTTCGTAAGCATCATAAAACAAACGGACAGAATCTTTTAATAGACCTGTTTCTATTAATAATATAGTAGTATATCCATTTGAAATAAACAAGTTTCACAGAAATCAATGGAATGTTAAAAATTATGGTTATACTTGAAATACCGTATACTTTTCATTCCAATAATAAAAAGTTTAACTCTTTTTGAAAAAAACTTTGTTCAAATGATATTGGTTTGGTATATAATATTTCCAGCCATCACATTAATCAAGGGTTTATTTCAAGTGAAATTCATAAAATTGACTTCCACGAAATTTAAGATTAACAAATTATAAAAATAAAATTAAGCTTAAAATAAATAAGGAAGTGCGTTTAATATTATTTTATTAAACATATTTATATTCGAATTTCTACTAAAGATAAAGTTTAATCTGGAATACAAACTTTTGAAACAACTTAATTAAAAACCCATTTGTTAATTAATCTCATAAATTTATACCAAGAATCTTCGCAGCTTCTAAAATTGTATTATTTTAACATTTATGTTATAAAATGGCAAATGACAGTGTTATTTTTAATATATTCGCACATGTTTCTGGATTTGAAGTAAAAGTATTAAGTGTAGAAGCTTGTTTTGGAAGGATGGAAATAAAATAGCATTTGCCTCGCCTCCATGACACGCTTTCCACAGTTTGTTAATTTTTTTGGGCAGGAACCAATTCAAAGGCCAAGTCTTCAAACATATATCTTTTTCTTCGAAATTGTGATTGCATTTATTTATTTTTTAAAGTAATTTTAATGCCAGAGGTTGACTTAAATAAGGAACGAGCAAAGTCCTCTTTCCATACTATTTAAATTTCGAAAGGTAAACCGGAATATTTTTAATTTGGATATAAAAAATGAATAAAATATGGAAATTCAATTATTAATAAATTTATCCTGTGTACCATTTGACGCATTAAGATCAAAAGCATCAATACGACCGACACTGTGCCAAAGCAATTCATTTATGCCTCAAGGACATTATTTCGAATTCATACTTATATACTTAATAAATTCCCATTCACTCGAGCATAGCGGATGGCAGCAAGTTATGATAATATTTATAAACAGAACTGTTGTCTTTCGCTTAATATAAAATATTCGAAATAGTTAATAATATATCTTAAGCTTTCTAGTACTCTTAAAGCATTGGATGCTTTCCAAAAGCTTGTATAGAGTATGTATTTTTAAAAAGAAGAATTAATAAAATTCGGAATATACCGTTATTTAAAACTGGACTGAGTTGTACGAATAATTTTTGCATGTGAAATGTGCATAAAACTTTATAAAATGTTATAAAAAAAACATGTAGTTAATATTATGGGTAATAAAATTACAAATGCTATTTTTCCCAATTTTCATTTGTAAAATAGCACAAAAACTAATTAAATCTAATTGAATATTTATATGGGAAACATAACTTGGATACTCTGGAGGCTTTTTGTAGTTTTAAAAAAAGAAACATAACATTTAATGAAACATTTTGATGATTCATTCTTCTCTGTGTAAATATGAAAAAAAAATCATTAATATATACCCATTTTTCAATCAAAAGTAAATTTTTCAGATTATATATATACATATCAGTTCTAAGTTTAACCATATAAAAACAATTAAATTATTCAATTTAAACAAAGTAAATAAACTTCGATACTCTGGGGGCTTTTTGTAGTTTTAAAAAATAGAACCATAACATTTAATAAAACATTCTGATATATCATTCTTCAGACTAGAATAAGAAGAAGTCGAAAGATAAGATGTATTTGTGAATGGAGTAGTATCCTTTCATTTCTATAGTACATTTTACAGGCATGATTCAGTTTTTCAAGCCGTGATGATTATTATGTTTCATTTAGAAAAGTTTCACTATTTTATTGAAGCATAAATTAATGAAAACGGCTACTTTTTATATCAAAATTGGGAAATAACATCAAATGGCATGGTGTTTTGTTTTTGGATCATAATTCTTTATGGGTAGCAAACAACAACGCCATTTTTTTCCTTCCTTTTCATCCCAACAGGGGGACTTCCCAATAGGGCACTTTCAAAGCAAGCTTTGTCTGTGTTTCGTTAATCATTGTGTAATTGGAATGAGTGATTAGCTCATTNTGGTGTTTTGTTTTTGGATCATAATTCTTTATGGGTAGCAAACAACAACGCCATTTTTTTCCTTCCTTTTCATCCCAACAGGGGGACTTCCCAATAGGGCACTTTCAAAGCAAGCTTTGTCTGTGTTTCGTTAATCATTGTTTAATTGGAAACGTTATGGGTAAAATTGCATACCGGTAAACTCGATGTAAATATTGATATAATTTTGAAATAAAACATTGTGTTCGTCTAGAAACGCAAGTTCAAGAAGCGTGAGCCAAATGCTAATCATTTACCAACATTCTCCGAGTCTAGTTCTTGAAGAAGAGATCAGTAGACTATATAAGTGAGCAATTCTTTTCATTATTATGAGAGGTATTAAGAAAATTTCGACTTCGTTATCGTCTTGCCTGCAGAACTGACGATGGGATGGGTTAAGTACTTATACTTTCTTAGCATTTTATCTATTTATGAACAAATAGGTATGTACGGCTTTAATTGAAAATATAAAAATATAAAAATATATTTAAAAAAATAAAAATGATTCTTTTTCTAAAAAAATCTTATTTTAGAACAGCAATGAATTCTTAAGGATCCTTGGTATCCTTAAGAATTCATACTAGCAGTAAAGTAAGAAACACAAAATCTATAATAGAACAGAACTTTTGGGGATCGTATGTAATTAAAGCAAAAAGGGGGCAATAAGTAGAAACAACAATTTCTGACTGAGAATGATAGCGAAATTATAGAATTAGCAATATTTAGCAATTATTGAAGTATCAAGTTTAGTAATTATTTGAGCTTGCATTATTGGGTAATTTCGGTCCACTTTATTTAATGTCATTTTACTGCTCCGTTGCAATCAAGCCCGTGAAGAAGCTGAACACGAGTATAATATTTAATTTAGTGAAAAACTTACCATGCTCTCAATTAAACTCAATGTGAATAACAACTCGTTACGCTGGAATAACTACTGACATTTATACGCATGGAATGAATGCGTTCAAATTAAGGTAGGCTACCGAAAAAGGGCTACATGATATCTTAGTCAGATGTGAGTGTTGTCAAAACAAAAATAAACTAATTTAGAATAAATATGAAATACTTATCAAAATCTATATTGAAATTAAATTTCTTTTAAAATCAAAGACAGAAATTTATATTACTCATTGATTTATTGTTTTAAATCAATATTCTATTATTTTTAACATATTGAGAAGTTAATTAAGACATATTCTCCAAGATCGCATAGTTGAATGTGTGAGGTCATAGACTAACAAATAAAATCAGAAAAAACATAAATCTAGCCAGTCTATGGTTTTAATAGGATTTAAGATTAAAAGCTTTTTACAGCCAAATTAGTTTTCAAAATTCAAAAGAATTTCTTTACAACAAATCAAAATAATGAACGACAGAAAGTTTATGACACTCACTCACCTCTAGATCCACACATTTACTTAACCTTATTGTTAAGAGACGTTATTTACACAAAATGGAGATTGGCTTTTTATAAGAATTTTTTAATACAATTATTTTTAGAATTTAAATCAATGCCTTTAAAACTACATACAAATATTCAGATGATAGTATGGTATGTAAATCAAATAAAATGGAATAGAATGGTGATTCTGGTGATCCAACATAAGAAATCTATATGAGCCTGGGTGACTTCTCTCTGGATTCACCCAAAATATGGCTTACAATTTATTTCCTTTTCAAATATTTCCTTTAAATCTGTCCTTTAGAAGCATTGAAATATGTTAAGTGCGATCAATGTAAGTAAATCTCTAAACATCCACCCATCATCGAGCCCATTTCAATAGAAATATGGTCGATTGGATTAATCGTCTTCTAATAAAATACTCATCACTCCGGATTCCATTTAAAATGCGAGTTCAACAGAACCAGGATTATCGTCTGACGGATGGCGAAAACGTTTTTGCACAATATTTCTACGTGTGGCAACCAGCACGTCACATTGGTGGACTCCTCACCGATTCTAGGAACATAGAATGTCCGAGTCTATTGTCGTCATAATTTATTTTTAATTCAGTTTTAATCAAACAAAACACAGATACAAAAGTCACGTCCGATAAAAGAGGTTCAGATCCAAAGACATCTGATTGCTTTTTATACAGTTTGCATGTCCCCAAATAGAACACAATGTCAAGATTTCTTTCGGAATTCTGTATTATTATTATCACTTTTAAAGAATTATTTTGTCATTTGTTTTTCTTCTTAATAGTAAATATGAATGAATCATTAGTATAACATTGTACTAAGTACATAGTTTTAAGAAACAAATTTCATCTACCACTTTTTGAAGTTAATTATCAAGCTATTAGCAGTCCTCCAAAGGGTTTTAAGAGAAATCAATCAAACTGGAAAACGAGTACATTTCTTTTCAACAAGAAACTTTAATGGATCGAAGCTCTAATTGTTTAAAATTTGGTCAACGTAAATAGCGTCGACCTGTCTGTGGATTATAATTTTATAGTAATTATATTTATGCTACCATAAAACCTTTTTACAGGGATATTTAAAATATAAGTAATGACTAAATATAATTAGTAAAATTTAAATAAAAAATAAGAAGCCATAGATAAACTAGAATTTGCTTGAACTCTGCTCAAATTCGAATTCTTTGGAAAGAAATTAAATCACTTCAAGAAATTATAATAATAGAAAAGTAATTTTGAAAGTTATTCTAGGAAAATTATTAAACATAAGTTTCGTATTTTTAAGAATCCGCTCAATATGACCCCTTTATAATATTATTATTACGAATTGCAAAGCGAAGATTGGTTTTATATAAAACTTCTAGTGACCATTTGATTAGTATGACCGATTCCTTAGAAATTTTATCCGATTTGATCACATTGTTTTCCATGATTGATTTTGAGTCTCATAGACAGTAATCTAAAAATAATTGCCATACAATTTTGTTACTGATTTGTGAAAAATGAAGGAAATATTCACATATTATATTGTGCTATATGTACTTATTACGTTAAATTTGGTTGTGCAATTCCGTATCGAAAAGTGGACTTTCTGTAACGGTTTACTTTTCTGCACGGAATGCTGAAATAATTCAAAATTTTCACGCAAATTGTCACCAATTTAAAGAAAATACATATTGTTGTCAAAACCATTTCGTTGTGAGTATTCTCATCTCACTCTAATAAACACACTGTCTTACTTGTAGACTTTGTGTCTTACTTGTTCCAAAATTTGAAAGAAAGAAACCGCTGCGAAGGGTTTTTTTTAAATTATCGACTTATTTTTTACAGAATTACACAAAATAGCGTTCGATATTAAATCGGTTATTACAGCTAGAATTTACCATGTAAATGATGTAAATTTCACCACTTGTATCTAAATATACTAATTTTTAATTATTTTCCTTCATATTATTTCTTTACATTATGTTCTTATATTAAAATTACATTTTATATAGTGACGAACCATCCTCCAATGGCAGTATTTGCGGCATTTTACGATCGTATTAGACATATCTCAACGTTTCCATCGATTTCTTATCAGGAATTAGTCAAAAGTGCATTTTTATACTTCATCGCGTTGGAGTGCGCCTATTAAATTGTATTTGATCAGTCTTATCCTATCCGCAAGTAAATCAACATCAAACTGGCAGCGCGCTTTTAATTTACACAAACATAACCACAGAACATAGGACTCAATTGATGAAACCCTTTCAGAAACCATTAAAGTTTCCGATCGATGTGATCGTGAAAATCAGCGACTAAAGAGGTAACGTATTCCGCTGAAATGTATTTTTCGTCAGTATATACCAACAAAAAAGGTGCTGATTTTGTTTATTTTCTACCACACACTTTGTATGACACCCACTAAGTATTCAGCGGGTAGTTGTAAAAATTTTAACGCAAAAGAACTATAAATATATATTTAGCGCACTAGCGGTTATTAAAGTGTGACATTTTTATAAAAATAAATAGAAGTTTGATTCAAGTTCTCGTGCTAACTTCAATAAACAATTGAATGGTGGTTTAAAAACGAATTAAACAATTAAAGACACAACCTATCTTAGCTCTCTTGTGCATAATGACTGCATTGACTAAGTAAACAAAAAGAGAGAAAAATATATACTTCCTAGGTGCAATAAAGAAATAAAATATAACATCTAATTATATTTTTAAAAAAAGATAATGATAATGATAATGTGAAATAGACACGTTAAATTTTTAAATAAACATATTTTAGATTGTGTATTAATTGATTTAAAATGTATAAAATCTTGCATAAAATACGAATGATAAGCATTATAAAACACTGGCTATGCTCATGTTTTTAAATAACCATAGAATTTGTCTATAAGGTTATAAATTCTTATAATAATTCATCACAAAACCACTGCATAACTCCATTTAGCTAAAGCATAGTACATGTACTTCCAGTTATATACCTTCCACTGCGATAAATATTCCGGCGCCAGCCAGGCTAAACAGAATGACGACTAGCACCAGGAAGATGTGTGTGAACCACTTTTTGCTCCAAGTGCTGAACTTTCCATAAATCCAGAGCGCTACCTTTTCTCCATGACCCAGTCCCACTTTGGTAAAGTCTTTGAATCCCTCGAATTGCTTAAACATAAATTCGCCATAGTTTTGTTGCTGGGGATAGGCTCCGGACATGTTGGTCCCTCCTGAGAGGGCAGTCTGAGGCACATTGGCAGTGGTTGGGTAGATAAAGGGTGACTGAACATGACCCGCATTCTGATGTGGAGGGATTGAGATTGTAATTTTGGGCCTGGGAGGACGTTGCCTTTTTGTAGGACTAACCGCTCCTTTTCCACTCAATATAGAGGAAGGGGTCGTGGGAAGATTTGGCGATAGATTTTGAGACATTTCTTTAGATCACTTTTATTCACTCTTTTTATTTAAAAAAAATAATTATTTATTCACTTTTATTTTAAGTAAACTTTTAAAACTTGTAATCGTTTTAAGATTTTCTAAACCATCACGGTACAAATAAATGCAGGTTTGTCACCAACCATATATGACGTCACAGCACTCTAATTAAAATATCAATTACTAACTAATTAATCAAAATTTATATCTGGCAATCAAGTTATCGAAAAATGCGTATCTGTCTCCACAAATAATGCAATTAATCATTGTTCGCACATCACTTGTCACGACACGAGAGCCTAATCTGCTCCTCTAGCACCACCATGTAATCACCATATAGCCATTTGTTTACACTCGCCACAGACACACACACTCTCTGTTTTTCTTATACCGTCGTGTCGTCGACCATTGATAAATCAAAGAGCATATTTATTTTCAAACTTATCCAATTTGTCGTGTGAGCTGGCGAATATTTTAAACGTTTCTATTTCAAACGAGATGCGGGGGGGCTGTTCAACTTATTATTCTCAGAAACTATATAATCAGTACTTTAAAACCGATAAAATGTAACTCATTAAATGTAGTAAACTAACACGAGAACTCGTAAATTCGCGATTCAGTTAATCTGGTTACACTTTTCATGCGTACGGCCGTGAATTTTTTTAGAGATTAAGAGAGGACGACTTTACGGTCGAACAGTCAAATTCAGACTGAGTCAGCTTGAGATGAGCCTGTTAAAAGGCTCATGCGGAAAATTGGGGAATAAGATAAATAAATGTACATTCTAAAATTATAATAAACTTTTTATCAATACTCGTATTATTATACTTATTAATTTTAATTACTTAAATACATTTAGAGTTAATGATTTTTTGTTTTATTCAATATTTTTCACACATGCTCATTTCTATAACTCAAACCTAAAGAAATGAAGTTGTTTCCATCTACTACAATATAAAAATTCATAATTTCATCAAACAACCGGTCTTCGACGACGTTATCATTAGCAAACCGTTAAATTGATAAAGACATTAATCCCTTATTGGCAATGTCAAAAGATCGATCGGTTTTAAAGGCTCGTTCACACTAAATAAATATACAAACAAAAAATTTGTATGTAAGGAAAAATAAAACCAATTCTATACTAATAATTTTTATATAAAGCAAAATAAATGTTTAAAATAATTATTGATTTTTAAATGATCAGAAGATAATGATGAAATCGAACTTGAGCACTATTTTATTATACATCGTCAAACCAAACTTTGTGCAATTTCGTATAAAAAAGTAGCCTGTTTTTAACGCACATTGGTTCTGTAACGGTTTACTTTACAGCACGAGTGCGGTAATATTACAAAATTTTCTCGCATTTTAGTCACCAATTTAATGAAAATACATATTGTTGTCATAACCAAATCTCTACACATTATTACTGAAATATTTTAAGTTGAAAATTTCGTTGTGAGTATTGCCATTTCACTTTAATAAACTTTATCGATTGTAATTTTAAATTTAAATATTTTGTTAGGGTATTTCTCTCCAATCAATTCACACTTTGTCTTACTTGTTCTACAATTTAAAAAAATCCATGTGAATGTTTTTATTAGTAATTACCGATTAACTGGTATTTTTTTAGAATTACACAAAACAGCGTTTGATGCACATAGAAAATAGGTTATTACAGCTATTTTACAGTTATTTTTACTCGCTGCGTCCGTCAAAATACATTGTACATTCGTGCTGTAGTAACCTCTATTTCACCACTTGTATCGACATATACTATTACCAAATTATTCTTATTCCCAGAATTGAACGGCTTCAATTATACATATTAGCAGATATAGACTAATTTTTGAAGAATTATCTATTCACATTTTCAAACAAAAATGATTTTTATTTTAAATCATTAAAATTACATGTTTTTTACACTGGGATGGCTCATTTATAAAATAGAAATAAAGTGATAATAATCTTTGATCAGAATGTTATCAGCATCAAACAGATAATAAGAAAAGTTATTCATTAAATATTTGTATGGAAAAGATTGATTAAAATAAAATAGATTCATAAAAAAGATTAATTGGCAATAAACAATTTAATAACAATTTAATAGCTGTTAGGTACATTTTTATGTATTGGAAATACGATTATTTTATCAAACCACTTTAAAATCAGTTGATAAAACTGCAAATTGCTTTTTATTTCTAAATTGAAATTGTCTTTGCGTATAAGCAGAAAATAACTTTTTTTAAATACGAGACGAATGTAAAAAACATACCACATTACTGTAAAGTTTACTACAAATAAACACGAGTTATTCCCAATAGTATATTACAACCTCCCCAAAATTAATCTCTTGGGAGATTTTGATTAATTAAAAAAAACAATTTTAGTTTATAGCATATATGTATTTGAATGAAATTCGTTTGAATGGTAGTTAGACATACCATAACATGCGATAACTTTTGTAAATTTTATAATATACGAGGGTGGATTGAAAAGTTTCTTTAATGAGCAAGAAAATGCACGTACGGTCTCCTTGGAGTACCATATATTTAATTAGAAGTTTCTATTTTAAAAGGAAATCACTGAGCGAAATCAATGATACTTTAGATACTTCCGAAAAAGATTTTTGTCAGTAAATACCAATCGTCAAATTCAACTTTACAGGTTCCATTGTGGTTCCCAAACTGTTTTGTAGAACCATGTCCAAGTGCACCCAAAATTAGATATAGTGAAAAAATATAGAACTTCGTATAAGCAGGCTCCAAATTGAAGGTGTTCCAATAGTTGAGACTATAGATATATAAAAACACTTCATAGATGTTATCTTTGATGAATATTGTAAATAAGACATCTATTTGCGCGAAGCCTGCCGCGGTTTCTCACTTTTGCAACCAGCACTGTAAAACTACTTCAATGCAATGCTTAACATAGTTTAATCACAATACAAATAACTTTTTTCCTCATTTCGGGATTGGTGATAAACCATTAGTCTACTGATACCCACCAAAGGTCGAATTAGAGTAGGAAATGCTATTTAATCTTTTATATTCTCTAAACATTATCCAATATAACTGTTTTCAGCATTCAAACTCGGAAAAGTCATACGGTGGAAAAAAATGTGAGAGCTCATCACTGCAAAATAAGCCTATTTTGATGGCGTTCGGAAAATAAAATTTTTATATTGGTTAAACAAATTATAGAAACTTCAAATCAAATATATGAAAATCCGAGAAGACAAAGTTGAAAAATAAAATCAAAAACATGGTCAATACGTGCGTTTTCTTGCTCATTACGGAAACATTTCAATCCACCCTATATTATTAAAAATCGATCCGCGTATAGTCAAGTGGTTAGAACCCTTGACTGCCTCCTCGTGGATAATTATTTATTAGAAAAAATAAGCTGTAAATTATGTTTATTTTGAATATTAACTTTTAAGAAATCTCCCAATATGGCCTCTTTGAATATGAAGTAATTGAATAGGTTTGGGGTGTCTGTTTAACTATAGAATATTTTTTATTGATTTGAAAAAAAATTGTTGTTGCAGCGCCGCGAAAAAAGCCCGTAAAAGTGAAAAGGATTAAATTACAAAATCAAATTACAAAAAATTACCCTAATAAATATCACTAGAAAATGGAAGATGCAAAATTATAAATATTCGTTCCATTAAACCTTTTTTAAGAATTATTTAATTAAATGTCTTACTCCAGTCAGAGATTGAAGGTTTTTTAACTGGATGGATTTATAATTACGAAATATTTTTTTTAAAAATATTTTAATGAAAATTTAAAAATCAATTAATCTAATTTATGTTTCCGTTTCTTCCAAAAACAAGTGTGCAATATTTTCCCCATAGAAATAGAGTATTATCTTAGGAGCTTTAACCACTTCAGCAACGATTACTTGTTTGTTAAATTTAGAGAACAATTAGCAAATGTTAAGGACATACACTTAGATGTTAAAAACAGAAAGAATAACTATTACAAACATAAAATTCTATTTTATTTCGCAAATCAAGATCGTAATTTAGGGATTCATTTGAGAATGTTCATCTTTATAATTATTTTCTTCCTTTATTTCTGTATTTCAGCGTCCGCTTTAAGTTTCATTCTTCGGGTTCGATGTATTTTGAATATTACCTGTCAGTTTCTAATTCTTTGTTTTGGATTTCGTCGCGGCTCCTCCGTAAAATCAGAAATAGGTTTCTTCAAGTTGGCTCGCTTATAGCGGTTTAAAATTATAAATTTGCCATGTGTGAAATTTAGAAGTTAATTCAATTAAAGAATATTTAAGAATTCTTCAGGGACATTCAAATCTTTTATACAATTATCTTTGTTGTAAATAGTAATTGTAATATTATTATTGTGATAATAAATCAGTGTTGTTTTAGATGTCAAAGAGTGCGTTTCGATTTATATAATTATCCTTTACAGCGGGATCTTTCCGACGAGAATGGGATAATAACATATGATATATTTCTTAGGTAATAAAAAATAATACAACACTACTCAAGTTTAATTATGGTTCATTTTTCCCTCACGTTGTTTAAATAACTATTAAATTAAAAATGTGTGTTCTTCTTTTTGGAATAAGCCTTATTTAGTCAGGAACTTGCAAATACTGGTGATTCAATAATTATATTAAATACGTTTTCATACATTTTTGTCTTCTTTCTGGTAGTATTATTTTATAATGCCCAAAGTGAAAATTCTACATTTTTTGTTATTATACACTTGATTCATCCGGAAAAAATGTATTCCATAGTTTTGTTTTTAGGTACAGTTTACATGTACTCAAAAAATTTCCCTGTCATTTTTACATGATTTGATCTAAGGGCACAAAAATCATTGAAGTAAAATTTTATTTCAATTTTCTAAAAGTTAATTTTATTATATCAAAACAATTAATTAAAAAGAAACACGTTTTTTTCAAAAATTTCATAAAAATTTAATGAAAAAATACCTAACAAAGAAAAAAATAAAAATACAAAAATTGGAGCATCGAACCTGTATCCTAAAATTTAATTATCATGTATTTACCATTTAAGCTATTCAAATCACTAAAGAGAATTGTTAAATAGTGATTTTTATGGGAATAATTGTTTGAAATCTACATATCACATTAAAAATTCTGAGTGTATGGAGTGACTACCTTGTTTTTAAACATCGACGTCGTTGCAATCAAGATATTTATATAAATATCTTGATTGCAATTGCAAAGCAATTCGATAAAGACATAAATCCTTGATTGGTAATGTCAAAGAATGGTCGGTATATGCATCAGTTAATGATTTATTTTGTATCTAAGATTGTAAGAAATTGATTCGTTTCCTTGATCGGAAAATTTTCATTGTCGGCGCAAAATAAAGCCGTTAAAGTTGAAGTGAGAAAGCAAAGAACAACCCTAATCAAAACCAATAGAAAGAATGAGATGCACTAAAATTTTAAAAATTATTATACGATTTCCCATTCAAATTGCGTTTCATGCGTCTAAAACCTGTTTTGTATTATTATGGTAAAAAAATAGGAACAAAATTATTCTTAAATTGAGTACAAAATCAGAGATTTCGGGTTT
Organism: Clogmia albipunctata; assembly: GCA_001014945.1. Lineage (NCBI taxonomy): Eukaryota > Metazoa > Arthropoda > Insecta > Diptera > Psychodidae > Clogmia > Clogmia albipunctata. The sequence continues at coordinate 27,390 of JXOV01002019.1, forward strand.
TGAGTTTATCCGCTTCTCTAACCTGATCAGAAATTCAAAATGTGCGCGAAAATTTCACTTAACCCTAGTTTTTCCCAACAAAAACTGAGACGTCAAAATTATAATAATAATAATCCCATCTAGCAACCATATTTTCGTGACTCGTTATTTTTGAACAAAATATTGCAAAATAAGGCTTTAAATTGCATCTAGCATCGTTCAAGTCGTTACAAAGGAGTTCACAACGCAACAGCACACAGAATAGCAAGGTAGGTCGAGTGGATAGTGGTGATTTCATTGAAATTCCTCAGAGGTTGACATTTCTTGGATGTTTTAAGATGAGTGGTCCAATTTTTGGAAATTCGGGCAGCCTGGGCGGCTCCTCCAATGGCAACCGACACCTGGTCGAGTTTAGGGCCGGCCGCATGAACATGGTCGGCAAAATGGTGCATCCGGACAACAGAAAAGGCCTCGTTTATGTTTACCAGGCCGACGACGGCCTGATTCACTTCTGCTGGAAGGACGTGACCACGGGCAACGTGGAGGACGACCTGATCATCTTCCCCGACGACTGCGAGTTCAAGCGGGTGGAACAGTGCAAAACCGGCCGAGTTTTCCTCCTCAAATTCAAATCGTCGACCAGGAAATTGTTCTTCTGGATGCAGGAGCCGAAAACAGATAAAGACGAGGACTTTTGTCGACGGGTCAACGACGCCATCAACAACCCGCCCTCCCCCAACAGCATTGGCGGCGGCCGAGGCGGATCAGACAGCAACGACATCCAATATATGATCAATAACATGTCCCAACAACAACTCATGCAACTCTTCAACGGAGTGGGACAAATGAGCGGGCTTAGTTCTTTCTTTGGAACAAAGTGAGTTACTATCCTACAAACCAAAGTATAAGTTCAAAATAATGATCATTGTTTAAAGAAAGACTTATTCTTTAAACTTTCCTTCCTCCTACTTTGAAATCGTAAAAAGTGAAACGCAATTTTATTGAAGAATCTCTTGTTTATCCGCGCGCTATTAAAGAAGAACGCAATTTTAATGCTATTATTGGCCCAGGATGACAAGAAAGAAAGAATATTATTTTCAAGACTATTTCATAGATAGTAATAATCAAATTTTAAATCATTTGCTTCCATTTGATTAGAATTTTTAAATATTTTAAAAATTTCTATACATTTTGAAGGTATTTGTAATTATTTGTGTCCCAAAATATCATTGCTAATTAAGTGCTTTGTCATGCATTTGAAAATTTAAAGATATCATATTAAAAGTAAATTTAAACTTAATATCAATTAAAAAATAGACACTTTATTCAATATAGTCTATTCTTTATTCATTGTTTTCAATAAAAATAATTACAAAATAACATAATATCATGTACAAATTAAGAGTAAAGTCTAAACTATACTTATCGTAAAAGACCTGAAGAATTCAGAATTCATGCTGTTTTTATCTCCTAAGCGTGGATCCGGGGAGACCCTGAGAGGAAAAGCAAATTTCAAAACCATCTTTGCGTTTTGGCATCATCTCAGTGTTTTATTATTCAATGAAAATAAACAATCGAGCCTAAAGGGAGATTTTAATTATAATTTTAAAAAAGCACTAGTGCGCTAAAATTTCTTTACACAATCCTTTTAAAAAATGATTCCTTTTTAGTAGCCAATGCTTTATCTAGAAATTGTTTCATAAATGTATAGTATTTAAAAAAAAGTTCAATTTAATACTCGCAGCCAATTAAAAATCGTGCAAATACACGAAATTAGTACTTTGTACCAAAATTCTACTAAAAATTATAAATTTTGAACTTAGTAGCTTAGAAGGAAAATATATTTTGACATTTTTCATTTCTCTAGAATAAAGTAGGCTATGACTTATTAATCAATTTAATTTTATTCAAAATAAATGACAATAAGAAAATTTTGTCTTAAATGTTCTGACTTTTAAATGTGTTTCAAATGATGAGGTGCTATCACAGGAATATCAGTGATACAGTGCTTGGTACTCTATTTGTGTGATATATTTAAAAATTTATACCGAAAGTTCTATTCGCTTGACAACTTCTTTCCTTAATTGTATGTGTTTAGATGTTAATTTAGTACTGGGTCTTCTTGTTCTTTACTTCACATTTCGCGAAAAAATAGCTAATAAATATGCGAATAGTATAAAATCTTGTAAAAAAACTGGTTGGAAAAACACTCAATTAAACACTCGAGTTTAATTATGGTTAATTTTTCCCACTCGTTTAAATAACTATTAAACTAATAATATATTATCTTCAACAGAATATAAGAGAAATTGCAATTTATCGTAACATGATAGTTATTTAAACAACGTGTGGAAAAAATAAACCATAATTAAACATGAGTGTTTAATTAAGTGTTTTTCCAACCAGTTTTTAACAAAATTTTATACAATTGTGTGTATTGAATAATACATAATTAAACAGTATGTAATTATGAGAAAGAATTCGTTACTAAAATCTAAAGAATTTTCAATAGAATTGTTTAAAGTATATTAAATTCGGTTTTCTTATTAAATTAAAAAACAAAGCCGTCGTAGAATATTTGCTAATTCAATATTCTTTAATCAATGGCATTTATGAAACAACATCATTTTAAATCTATCTTCTTAATATATTAATTGGAAAGGTTTGATTTTTAAATCTATAAATTAGAATTAACATTAATCATTAAAACAATTAAATGTCAATGAATAAAAAATATTACATGTTCATAGCTTTCATGTTTAATTTTTTAAATCTTACCTATATATAACACAATTATAATTACAATAAATAGTTTTTATTGTTTAATGCATATTCTATAACATTAAAAAGAGACAACCTTTCCCATCGAAAAGTGGAAAGATGATATTGGGATAAGAAAATATCTTCACTTTTTAATAGATTTGTACGTAATCAATAATCAGTTTTTATATTTTGGGGCATTGATATTGATTTGGTTGCTGGTCTTATAATCTTATCTAAGTTTTCTCTAACACACCCAATTATTTTAAAACAATGAAATATGAAGGTAATATAAAATACGAATGAAATTGGGGATCTAATCAATTTTGGAGTTTTAATCAACCTAAATATGGTTTCTAATAGGTCAAGATGAAGATAAATTTAATTTAATACGTATTCAAGATTTTTAAACTCTTCTTATACGAAATAGTTATTTTTTAGCATCGTCAGGAGGCAATTCACCAGAAAAAATTTTTCTACTGTTTTAACAAGTGATTAAAAGAAATGTAACAAACAATTTTGTCTTGAAGTCAAAATTTAGGATTGATCTGTTTTACTAAATTAACACTTTTTTACCGACAAATAATTTGAAATTATAGAATTTTTTAAATTTTCGTATCAAAAGGTTAGCTCTTCGATATCGATTTTAGTTTCATAATGGGTCACTTTTTCGCACTAGTGAAAATATTGAATTTTAAATTCACTTGTGAAAAAAAGAAAATCATAGATTTACGAATAACTTCAAAGTAAAAAATTCTGCTCCATTCTAAAGAAAAAATGCACAATTTTAAATCCAGGCCGCTATAACGGTTCAATTGATGACTGCTGTAACAGCCAATTGTTTTAAAATTAGTTTTACGTGACTTTTTTGAAAAAGTTAAAAAATATTTATGTGTTGCTCCGGTGTAAAATCACTCGTTTCCTTCTTATAATTGAAAGAAAGGTGTTTTAATAGCGAGAATGTTATCATTGAAAAATAATAACATAATGTTATAATTTAACGTTCAAAATGTCGCCAGTGTTTTGACACTCAGACAAATTATTTGTGGACTTGTTTTTCACTATTGAAAAAATAAATATTTATTTATTTAATAGTTTACAAACTAATTACAATTCATATATTTATCTTAATTCTAAACTTAAAGCTAGTTCACTAATTCTAATATTATTTTTTTTAATGTTTCGGTTAAAAAATTCATATGGTAAATCCTGATAATATTTAATTCCTTTTACAAGTCATTGCTTGTTGAAATATTCTTTTTTTTCGGTTCTTACAAAAGAATCAGTTGGCCTTCTTAAATTATATCCGCAGAATTCAATTGGTAATACTTGTTTTGTCAGTACCGTGTCACACTAGTGGAAAAAGTGACGTATTACCAAACTCAAATCAACATCGAAAAGCTAACCTTTCAATATTAGAATACAAAGAGATCGATAAGATAAGGCTTGTCATCGCTTACTTGCTCACAGGAAATATCACCTGTCTCATTTGTTTTAAATAGTCGACACACTTTAATAATAAAGAAAAAGCACTAGTGCTTTATCATAATATCGATTTTAATTGAAATAATAAAATGCTTAAATGTTAATAAGCAAATTTCCCTTACATAATTCTAATTATTCCTTTTAATCTTTCAGTCGCGATACTTCGCGGTCATCGCCGACCTCGGGTCGAGGCGGTGGTTTGGCAGCGGCCGTGGGCGCGGCGGCAACTCCGTCGGGAGGCAGCACACAGTCGAGCACAGCTCCACAGGCGCCGCGGAAGGTGACGACGCGACGAACGGCGACTAGTGACGCGAGCAGTCCGAGGAGCACGGGAGCGACGGATTCTGGGGGCAGGGAGGAGAATACGGACCAGAACCGGGTGCTCCTAAGCGAACTGCGGAACTTCCTATCCGGGCTGCCGGCGAACGAATCGGAGACGGGAGCGAGTCCGAGTCGCGGTGGCTCGCGGAACGTAGACTTTTCCACTGCAATCACCTCGGAGACGCTGACCCCGCTGCTGGCCGACAACCCGGACTGGATCAATCAGTTGGAACAGCATCTGCCTGACATAGGAACGGATGAGAACAAGAGACAGCAATTGCGGGACACAATCTCCTCACCGCAGTTTCAGCAGGCCTTGTCCATGTTCAGCAGTGCCCTCCAGTCTGGCCAGCTCGGGCCCGTAGTCTCCCAGTTTAAGTTGAGCGCGGAAGCGGTGGAGGCGGCTAACAATGGGGATCTGGAGCAGTTTGTGAAGGCGCTAGAGAATTCCGCAAAGGAACTGACTAAAAAAGCGTCAGACGAGTCAAAAGCAGCCCCCGCCTCATCCACAGCCACATCGACAACGACCACAGCGACAGAGGGCAGCGAGGGTAGTAAAGAGGAGCCGTCGACCAAGGACGAGGACGATGAGATGGTGGGATAAAATCCATCCCGGTTTCTTGCGAAAAACACAGATACACAGATTAAATAGTTACACTGTTCTTCAATTTTTAGGGTTATAACTCTTCTTCTACTACTCCTCCTCCCCCTTTTTGTTTAACGTTTTTCAGTTTCCCCCCACCCCCTCTTTTACCGTATTTCTACGAGATGATGGGAGTGATTCAAAGAGAAGTCCCTCAACAGCAAGGTCTTTCTGTAAATTATCAGCATAATTATATAAATTAAATAAATATCTATCCGAAAGGCAATTTGTCTCAATTTCTCTTTTGTATAACAAGCGATCGCGCTTCTTTGTTTCTGTAATTAATAAAAGCAACATAATTACGGATTGTGAAGGATATAAGGATGCAATTAATTGCTGAAATTATTAATAAAATCATGAAAATCAGGCAATTGGTTTCATTTGTTTTGGAATTTCCAATTTTTTTTAATACAATTAAGTTTTTATTAAAAATAGATAGACAAATTGTATTATTTAATTGGACCAACAGCCAATGAATGAGTTATAGCCCTCACTCATATAAATTTATATGAATAATCACCTGTCTGTTGGAGGATGAGTGCAACATCCTCCTCACGCAAGCGTTTTACTCTACTTAATTTATGCTAGAGATGTGGACAGGATAAATGTGTCATTCGGCACCGCTCACGTGGGCAGTATAGGTTAAACACAGTGTATGGATAGACATTGAGTAAGGTACAGGAAAAATTCAGTTAGATAAATCATTTTATTAATTATAAAATGAACAGTTACATTTTTTTTATAATTTTATTGATTTGGCGCCATTTTACTGATTCTAAGATATATACTAAAGTTTGAGAATTGGACACATATTATGAGGCGAATAATTAAAGGTAGTGTTTGTTTTTCTTACCTAATGGAATAAATTATTCATTTATTACAGATATAAGTGAATATTTAATAAATTTCCTAGTAATTATTAAATTAAATTTTTAAAGAAAACGAATCGTTATGTGTGGCTTAAATTTTAAAGGATAAGTACTTATTAAATATACTTGTAATAAATAAATTAAATGAAATATCAGATACGTAAATATCAACTTAAAAACAGGTAATTAATTAATTTTGCCGAAAAGAAATTCAAAAAAATAAAATATCAAACGGTTTAATAATAATATTCCTAATCCATTAATAAAAGCAAAAATTCTAATTTGCAGAAAATAATTCACCAACCCTTCAATGAACGCTTTATTAAATATATTTTACCGTTTTAAACCATTCAAACTGGTTTTATTTAAAAACCAATTGTGTGTTGTACGAGAATAATTGCAGTGAATTTCATAAGTCGCAATTGTCCCATTCCATTTGAAAATCGCGTGTAGGCGAAAGGGAGGGAAAATTGGGGGTGGTTGCCTACATGTTGTTTGTGTTCGGGGGAAAAGAGAGTATAGTTCGTGAGTTTCAAGTGCAACTTTCGATTTTGTCGTGTGTAATAATAACAAAATAACAATTCCGGAGACTGAATAAAGCAATATCTCAATTGGCGAACGAGCACAGGAAAATAAAAAAAAATTAAAACAAAGGGTTTTTGAATGGAGAGTGTGCAAAAATCGGGGATTTTTATTTATTGATAAGAGAAGTCGAATTTTTGCAGCAGAGATAAAACAAATTGGGTGTTTATATATGTGAATTTCCACGAATTTTCTTCTTCACGCACTTTAATGGCAGCTCTTTTTTAATAATAGACATTGTGGGTCAAAGTAGAAGCAAAATAGTGCAAATAAATTGGTATGAATTTTTAATTTCATCATACCACAACTATGTTCAACACTGGAGATTTTACTGCAAAACGATAATATAAAGAATTCGGTATAAAATTAAACTTTTGTGACTAATTAAAGATGTATGTGTACTGTAAAATTGGGCAATTTTTTCGCGAAAGTGAACTTCCATGATACTTTTTGCAAGTTGTGTGTTTTGTCAGGCAAACTGTGCTCTTGTGCAATTATATTTGTTTTCATCATATTAATATTAAAAAAAGACACGATCGAAAGAGAGAAGACGCAGACAAGTCTCAAGGCCACATAGGAAAAGTATTGTTTTCCAATCAATTTAAATCGCTTTTGCCCGGTTTTAAATTGTGCAAATCGGCTAAAGAGGCATGCACAGTCCCAAAATAGTGCAGTGCTGTTGGAATTCGGTTGTGCAAATGGACGTCATTTAGAATTTTATGGAAAAAGACGAGAATGGACAGAAATATATATGACTCTATATGAATGGATGTGTATAAAAATAATATAGTACAAAAATACGTCATCATTTAAAAAGAGGGAACAACAACAACGAGAAACTATATCTCCTGAGTTCCTGGTATCCAGGTAAGATGGGGATATTGATAAGGGGTGCAAAAAGTGGACAAATCGTGTGAATCCAGGGAATAAAGAAGGGCCTACTGTGCGGCTGATACGCAATTCGTGTAAAGATTAATCGAAGTTTGCTTTTGTTTTTCTACTTTACACCAATCGCCGAAAAAAACCAGTCATTCGCTAAAAATCGCGATTCAAGCAGGTTTTGAGTGCAATTTCGGAGTGGCTTTCGCAATTATTGTGCTCGCGACAGATTTTCTGGAGTGATTCATATTTTTGTTTTGGTAAAATGGCGAAAACTATGCCCATTAGTGGCGATATTATTACCTACCGGCCAAAGTTTTGTTTTTCTAACACAGTCAATGTAATAGAATAAAAACGATATAATAGTGTTGGTTGACATTGAACTTGAAAAAAGACGCAGTTTGAAAATGCGCAAACACTAAATTGTATAGAAAGTGTAATCCCACTCAGAGTTCCAGTGCCACTCTTCCCCATTTCGATTTTTTGGGGATGCGCAGATTTGCTGCTGCCGGAAATCTATATAGCGAACCCGACAAAATGTATGTTTTTCTCAATCGCACGTACACACACTGTTTTATTATTGTTATTTGGTTGCTTTAATCGATTTTGCACTACTATACAAAAACCATGAATGAATGAATGGGCCCAAAATCCATTTTAATTCACTTTATTCTTGTATTTAAATGTACACAGTATTAACATTTTTAGTCTACGGGCTTGATGGTGATGAAGCGGGACATGATGAAGGCGACCAGGCAGGTTGCCACCACGAAACAGAAGGCAAACACGTAGAAAGTCTCCTCCGTGAAGACGTCCGTGAAAGCGGGGATGTCGTTGTAGATCCTCTCAATCACCTCCATGTGCCCATTGCTTCCCTTTGCCATCTTTAGTTACAGTCTATTTTTACTACTTTCTCTTTGTTGTGGCCTTTTTCTCCGATTTGGTCTTTACCGAACTCGACAAATCTACTTCCTTGGGAGCTAATGTTGTAATGTTCTGGTTGAATTGTTGGAGGATCTCCAAGGCAGTCAGGTTCTCGCAGTCAAATACTATGTTCTTCAACTTGGTTTGTTCTGGAAATGGAAATAAAATTAGAATTGAATACAAATTTCAATAAAAAATCTCAAACCTTGAACAGCTGGAATCAATTGGAAGTTGATTTTTGGGCCAGTCCTATCACACACAATGTCCGGTTTCACGTTACAGTTTGGGTTTGTCAAAGACACTTTCGGGAAAGACAAATAATAGAGAAATTGCCTAAAATGAAACAAGGAAAACGAAATTAACTTAAAATGTCTTCCAGATTGCCAGAAATCCTGAATTAAAACGCAGGGAATCATGTCTACGGAGCGCGAACTGACTCCTGGAGCTCCACCACCAAATCTGGTCATGTCGTTCCAGGATATCGCCTCGATCCAGTTCAACGGAGCCGTCAATGGACTCTTAAAATCCGCATCAAGTTACGGTAAGAAATCGATTCAATTACCTCTTCTCTTTGGGGAAAATTCAATTTTCCTGTGTAAACTTTTCACAAAATGTAAGTGGACCAAAGAAAATCTAGAAGAATGCCGCGCATGCCCAGTAGACAGTCCCAATTGGAAAGGAAAATCAAAATAAATACCTCGCCGGCAAACTTTTCTCGTGGAATGGATCAAATGTGATTGTCACGCGCTTGCACGCCTTCAAATTGATTGACCGAATCTCCTTAGCAATGGCACTCACTATTCCAGCGGACCTGGTCCAGCTCCCGCTGAATGGGACAGACATTTTGTGTTTTTCTTCTAAACTTTTGGTACTTTTTTGACGTTTTGATAACACTGTTGGTACTGGTTCCGTTCAAACAGTAACCGTCGTCTTTACTTTTCCAACTCGTTATCAATAAATGGCGGTTTTTGGAGAAATTTTATCTACAGTAGACGAAATTCTCAGTCACATGAAAAGGATTTATTTACTGAAATTAATAAAACAGGTCTACGAAAGTGATATTTTGAAAATATTGCTTAGACACAAATCATTATTTCCTACATACATTCTTTGAAGTATTTTAAATTTCTTATAAAATACTATTTTTGGTTAATACAATGATCTTAGGAAGAAGTAAAGAATCGATTATTTAAATTATTGTAAATTTCTACTAAATTGAATTTCCCCAATTAGGATTTAGAAATTTTAATATAAGCATATTTGGGATTTAAGTTTTCTTGATGAAAAACTATAGGCTGAAAGCTGAAAAATTTAAAAATTCATTTTTACAGTGTAATTTTTGTATGAACGCGCGAAATTTGGAATACTTTAAATCATATAATATCCCAACTAAGGAATTATTTATTAATGAAAAATATTTTAAAGTAATATTTTGAATTAAAATGGTTATCTTTTGCATTCATTGCAATATTTACAAAATAAAAATAGTTTTACAACAACACTATAAGTATTTCGGTTCAAATCGAACTTGCCCGAATCACAGCCGAAGCTGAAAAAATAATAGACGATCTGCGCTCAAGAGCATTAACAATACGGAATTAGCATTAAGATTCGTCGAAAACTGCAATAAGAACGAAAATGCCAAACGTCTAAAGCTTAGTGCGCAAAGTCGACTAAATTGCATATGGCGTCGTTTTGATAGAAGTTGTAGAAGAAGAAGAGAAGTGGTTTCTCTTGTGTGTTTTTGGTGTAGAATTGAGGCGAAATTGTCCCGTTTTCGGTTCTACGTGTAGTGGCTTTCCGTTGGCGTGTCCAGACGCCTGCAAAGTGCGCTTTCGTCCAGGCCCTAGCGCCACAATCGCGAACAAAGGAGGCGAAGAAAAGTTCCAAACACCAAAACAGACAATTTTTTGTTGCGAATTTTCGTGTGAAAAAAGCATATTGCCACCAGCAAATCTGTTCCACAATTTAGTTTGCCATCTCGAAAGGCTGTGCGCGATCGTGAATGTGATTAAAACGAGACGGTTTCCAAGTTGTGTGGCGCTTTAAACTGCAATTATAATAATATATAGGAATTAGAAAATAGTGTGTGGAGAATAAGAAGAAGAAGAAAAGTGTTGCTCGTGGACGACTTAGGAAAAGCTAATCGTACACAGTGGAAAACATGTATCCACGTAAGTTTGTTGGCATTTAATGTTGGGAAATGTGTGCTCTCTGTGACTAATGCGCCATTCAGATTCTGTGGAGTGGCGTTTTTGCGCTTTTTCGCCGTCGGAACCACAGAAAAATAAAATTTTAGAAAAGAAACAAAAAAGTGTGCTGTTTTCATTCGTCTCTCCTCCGCGCGGCGCGGGCTCCTCCATTCAAAATTGGGTCATTGAACTAATGTCGTTTGATGAATGCTGCGCGAGAGCCAGAGCTAGATGACGGCCTCAGATTTGTGTTTAGAATATTGGCGTGTTTAAAGATGGACAATGGAATGGATTTTATTGCTCCAATTGTTGAAGGAGTTTGACGTCACTTTGTGATGACAGGAAAATGAAAAGTGGTGTGATTAATGTTGGTTCTCGTTTTCCGCTTCTCTTCCAGAATGGACAGCATCGCCTCCAAGGCCCACCAGTCCTTCCCAGCCCCAAACCAGCTTCGACACTTTAACGTGTAAGTATTGAAATTAGCAACGATAACGCCAATTTTTGGAATAGATCAAATGGAAATGCCTGTAGAACTCGACTTTTCTCAGAAATTATCCACGATTCTCTCGTAATACGAAAGTATTGCAGGTTCTTAGTGAGTCATCGGATTATTGAAGGAAGTTGTCATTACAAATTACTTTTCAAAATGTATTTTACAATTTTCTGAATAGTTTAATTTAAATAAACGTAATTTATTCTGTTATCTATATATATATAAGTTGATTTGTTTCACTTCTAAATTTTACTGGTTTAAATTAAACCCAACAACAAGTACAACCATGAAAATTACCTTGGAAATTGAATTTCATTCGCATTCTTTCATTTTTCTTGACTTTTGTAAACACATGAAGAGCTTTTTTAAAGGAGTGTTTTCATTTCTATATTTTTTTATTTATTTAGATAAGAGTTGATAAATTTAGATTAGGTTTTCTTGTAATTTAGCCTCTTATTACAACAAACTTTCCTGTATTTGTAATATTGTTATAAATAAAAGAAGTGTAACTAATTACAAAATCAATACCACTTTGACATTGTTTTCATTATAAATAGAATATATAATAAAATTACAATTTACAAAAAATAATTTCAACAGCTCAACTCTTGAACTAGTATCGTCAACACTATTTGGTCGAATTCAGATAGGTTTTCAAAGTTTGGATGGAGTGCACAGAATCAAAGACACAAACTTGATCTTTCTATAATACTAGTAATCTACTGCTATTTAATGAATGGATACAGATGAAAGTTATGAAAGAGTTGGTCTTCTTCGTAGTATGTGTGTTCTGTTCCGGTGGCAAAAAACTCTAAACAGATAGGCTTTATATAAAATCATCATGGTGCTAATCACATCATAACAAATAATGATTCATAGACATGGCATTCAATTGTGAAAGATAGGCAAATGAATAGATTGAGCATTTGAAAAACTTTGATACATTAAACCAATTGCTAAGATATATACCGGCAATGGTTGTTGAGTCGTCGTCGCAGAAATTTGTCATATTTAGTAAAGTATAGTAAAAGCGCTTATTTAAAACACTCCTTAATCTTGATAAACTGATTCATTACCCGATTGTTTCTCTAAGTAATTGAATTCTAATGTTGTAGTGAGATCAACCCCAAGTATTTTATTCCTTTAAGTCGAATGTTTTAATTATACGTGGTTCAATGAAACTGCTTCTACGATAGTTTATTTAGCATATCGTGGAGATTGAGCAAAAACTCCAAAATCGATAAGTTTGTATTTATTTACTTAAAGACACAAGGTCTAGGGAGGGTTTTTCAATTTTGACTCGTAATCTTATCACATTTGTAAAACGCTGGAAACTGTTTCACGTGAATAATTATTGTTGCTTTTGATTTGAAGCGGCCGCAGCTCCAGGCACTACCGTTAATACGACTCCCGTGGCTACGACAACGGGTCCCCAGAATGTTACAGCGGGCGCGTTGGGAGTGGTTCCAGCGCCACCAGCAGCTCCAGAACTGCCCGTCTTCACGTGTCCTCGACGCCCGAACTTGGGTCGCGAAGGGAGACCGATCGTGCTGCGGGCGAATCACTTTCAGATCACGATGCCCCGCGGCTTCGTCCATCATTATGACATCAACATTCAGCCGGACAAGTGTCCGAGGAAGGTGAACAGGGAGATCATAGAGACGATGGTGCAGTGCTACAGCAAGATATTCGGTGTGCTGAAGCCAGTGTTTGACGGCAGGAACAATCTCTACACGAGGGATCCGCTTCCGATCGGCAACGAACGGGTTGAGTTGGAGGTGACGCTGCCCGGAGAAGGGAAAGATCGTGTTTTCCGAGTCACCATCAAGTGGGTGGCGCAAGTGAGTCTCTTCAATTTGGAGGAGGCGCTCGAGGGACGTACGAGACAGATTCCATACGACGCTATTCTGGCCCTGGACGTGGTCATGCGACATCTGCCCAGCATGGCATACACGCCAGTGGGACGGAGCTTCTTCAGCTCTCCAGATGGCTACTATCATCCCCTAGGCGGTGGCCGAGAAGTGTGGTTCGGTTTCCATCAGAGTGTCAGACCATCTCAGTGGAAAATGATGCTCAATATTGATGGTGAGTTTGAACTTTATTTTTTTTTTAATTTGTAGGTTATAATATAAATTTTTCTAAGAAATGTTTACGGAATTTTTATTAGTTTGATTATTAGATTGTGCCGTGATTACAGACCTTAACCTTACATATAAAGTGCATCTGATGTTAATGAATTATCCAAAACTCTAGAACGGCTTGACCGATTTTTGTTAAGTTTTTTTTTATTTCAATTTGCTATTAAAAATACAATATATACATGTAATAAATATGTAATTCGATTATTATTTAGTTCAACAATACTAAATACAATCGACTCTCGATAATTCGAATCTCGAGGGACTCTTAAAGTAATCGAATTATCTCTTTTTCGAAATATCAAATGGTAAAACAATAGTAAACATTTTGTAGGGAACTGTGTTCATGAATTATGGAGATTTAATTTTACAACCTTGTAGCACAAATAACTATTTCAATTTCAAAATAAATTTATAATGCTAGTAAGGCCTGTACATGAATTTAAATATTTTTTATTATTGGGGACTCAATGAACTGGTTTGTTGTGAATTTGTGAAGAAAGCATTTGTTGAAATTGTGTTATCACTTATTTGGCAATCAAAAGTTGTCAATAAGTAGCAATAACCGTTATAAATTTTGAGCTGAATGTTGATTTTTATACTGACCTTTCTTAACGGGACTGTTGTAAAGCAACAGGGCAGTTTAAAAAATCAATAATTTATTTCACTATTTTTCTTCCTAATTTTTCGATATTTACTTAATTCGTATGGAATATATAATTATTGTGTTTTCAATGTAAATTTACATAATGAACATAATTTATTTAGACGGGAATTCCTTAATTTTCTTTTTTGGTAGTAATTTTTTGGATTATGGTAATTTTAAAGAATGTACTATTGTTCTACACTAAACTAATATAAAAATGACCTAATCATTTTTAATTTTTCTATTTAAATGACTTTGATTATTTAAAGTAGTAAAGTTTTTATTACGATATTGTCATTTTAATTAATTAATTTGTTTTATTGATTTACAGTTTCGGCTACTGCGTTCTACAAGGCGCAGCCAGTCATTGAATTTATGTGCGAGGTGTTGGACATAAGAGATATCAATGAGCAGAGGAAACCGTTGACCGATTCGCAGAGGGTGAAGTTTACAAAGGAAATAAAGGGCTTGAAGATTGAGATCACCCACTGCGGTGCCATGAGGCGGAAATATAGAGTCTGTAACGTGACCCGACGACCGGCCCAAATGCAGAGCTTCCCACTCCAACTGGAGAACGGACAGACTGTCGAGTGCACAGTGGCCAAGTACTTCCTCGACAAGTATAAGATGAAACTCCGCTACCCGCATTTGCCGTGTCTTCAGGTCGGCCAAGAGCATAAGCACACTTATCTACCACTTGAGGTGTGCAACATTGTAGCCGGACAGAGATGTATCAAGAAATTAACTGATATGCAAACGTCCACCATGATTAAAGCCACCGCTCGATCAGCTCCAGACAGGTGAGATATTTTTATTTGATACTTCATTAGGGATAAGAGCTTGTTAGAATTATATATATAATAGTTATTTTAATGAACCATAATTAAAAATGAGTAAAATTCAGTACAAGTGCTTAATTATGTGTTTATCCATTCAGTTTTTTACAAAATTGTATGCAATTCCCATATTTCTTGATGAATTATTAAAATAGAAATGAAGTAAAGAAGACAGCTCAGTTCTAACTAAGGATCTAAACTCACATACAATAGGTAACTAGGTATCAAGCGAATATAATTTTTGTTTTCAATTTTCGGGTCTATGAAGGAAATATAGCACCATGTACTGTATCACTAACATACTTGTAATTATTTAAACTACATCATTTTGAGTGAAACTTTTATTTTTACATTTAACGGAGTAAATTGGGTAATAAATCATAGCCTGTTTTGTTGTATTGGATTTTATTACAAAGTACTAATCTAGTGTATTTACACGATTCATGGAAAGAAGTATAACTAAACAGTGTATCATTATGAATGACATTGTAACCCTAATAAATTAATAAAAACAATGCATTGATAAAAATGTTATTGTTTTTTGGAGATATCAACATTATCACATACATTTTCTTATGCTTCGAATGACAAGAGTTTTTTTGTCCACCATAATCTTTTAAGATTATCTTTTTCTGTACAAAGTACAAATTATATCATCGAAAATGTTGGTACTTGAGGTGGAACGATAATTGATTTTAAAATTAGTATTTTTATCAATTATTCCAGCAAATTTTATGATAAGGGATTAATTATAGAAACCTATCTTTTATTATATAAAAGATTCAACTATATATTATACTTTATATTGAATGATTATAGGAGAATTTTATCTTTACAATTTAATTTAATTATTTAGTAACAGAATCGTATATGATTTGAATTATTTTCTTTATTAATGATTATTTGGTTTGTCTTTTTTTCAGGGAGCGAGAAATCAACAGTTTGGTTCGACGAGCGGACTTCAACAATGACGCTTACGTCCAAGAGTTTGGACTAACAATCTCCAATAGTATGATGGAAGTGCGCGGAAGGGTTTTACCTCCGCCAAAGCTTCAATATGGGGGACGTGTATCGAGTATCAGTGGACAGGTTTGTGGTCTCGTTATTCATTTTGGATTCTCGTCCCTTAAGTCCCGATCACATTTGTTCGCACTCTCTGTGTTTTTAACCAAAAGAGAACTGATTCGTGTGTGACAATGTAACAGTGTTTCGGTCTGATTACCATTACCTAACAACTACCAATTCTGTTTTTAAGCGTTGATAGTCTGTCAATTGCAAAAAGTACAAATTAATAACCATTTGATTTCCCATCCAATATTTTTCCAATAAAAATGAGAAAAGATTTTTAAAAACTGACGAATATTTTTATTTTATACAATTTTAGAGGCAGGAGAATATTCCTCTGCAACCTTTTCCAGTAAGTTGACAATTCTTTGATTTAATTTGACTGAAAGTAGGACACAAAATCAAACAAACTCGTTGACCTTTGACCTAAACAGATGATGATGATTAAAACTAATTATCACACGCTCACACAGAGACCCATTTTCGAAACTTGAATCAATTAATCTTGTAAAATTGACTTTAAAATCTGCAATAGAGTTTTGCACTTTATTGAAAAAATGATTGAAAATGGCGTGATTTTGGATGGGTTTGGTCGGTCGTGTTTTTGTTTAATTTTGGTCGCACGTAATTCTCCTAATTTTACCAATTTGTGACTGTTTGCTTGCAGAACAAAATCAGTTTGGCGTCGCCGAATCAAGGCGTGTGGGACATGAGAGGTAAACAGTTCTTCACCGGCGTCGAAATCAGAGTCTGGGCCATTGCCTGCTTTGCGCCCCAAAGGACAGTCCGTGAAGATGCTCTCAGGTGAGGTTTTATGCTCATATTCTGTATGTATTTTCAGTAGGGTCAAGAGCGACGGGCTAAAAAACCGTTCACCGCAAATTTGCGTGAAAGCAACTATCAAAGAGTGTAAAGAGAAGAGTTTTAATTTTCACTTTTTTGAAAGGGCCCTACACCAGGCGTGCTTAGTGAGAATTAAAATTTTACGGATAAACTTATCCAGAACAAACTTGAGTGATAACGCTCTTTAAAAAAAAGAGCGTGCAAAGCAAAGAACGCTTAATAATTAATAAAGGGTGTGAAATGACCAAGTTATTGGTCCCTTATTTTTTTAGAGAAGGGTCGATGTCTTTAGTCGTCAAAGATGATTTTACAGTACTAATGTTATGAAGAATTCATTACATATATTATATATTGATTCTCCCTTTGAAATAAGTGATTGTGAGAATGAAAAACGACTTTTTTTAGACAATACTAAGATACATATTTGTGGAACACCATCTTGCATTTGGTCTCGCATAAATTTCATACTAAATTTGCGAGACGAAAGTCGGGTCTATACAAATTAATGCAAAACATTACAGTTTTTGTGTTATTTTTTTTAAAATGCATCTAATTTCGTATATATATATATACATTATTAACACGGGCCTTCTTTAAACATTAGTGTTTAATGTTTTATTGACCTAATTGTATACATAACCATTAAATTGACAAAATTAATGATTTCGTTTCCAATTTTTCCAGAAATTTCACTCAACAATTGCAAAAAATCTCCAACGATGCTGGAATGCCTATCATTGGTCAGCCCTGTTTCTGCAAATATGCCACCGGACCAGATCAAGTGGAACCGATGTTCCGCTATTTGAAGAACACCTTCCAAGCATTGCAACTGGTTGTGGTGGTGCTGCCCGGCAAGACCCCAGTCTACGCTGAAGTGAAGCGAGTAGGGGACACCGTTCTAGGCATGGCGACACAATGCGTCCAGGCGAAGAACGTGAACAAAACATCGCCTCAGACACTGTCAAATCTCTGCTTGAAGATCAACGTGAAATTGGGCGGAATCAATTCAATCCTCGTTCCATCGATTCGTCCAAAAGTCTTCAACGAACCTGTTATTTTCCTGGGCGCGGACGTCACCCATCCCCCAGCCGGCGATAACAAGAAACCGTCAATTGCGGCGGTGGTGGGCTCAATGGACGCACATCCTTCAAGATACGCGGCCACGGTTCGAGTCCAGCAGCACCGACAGGAGATTATTCAGGAGTTGAGCAGCATGGTCCGAGAGCTGCTGATCATGTTCTACAAATCGACAGGTGGCTACAAACCGCATCGTATTATTCTGTACCGAGATGGGGTTTCGGAGGGCCAGTTTCCGCACGTCTTGCAGCACGAACTGACGGCGATCCGAGAGGCGTGCATCAAGCTGGAGGCGGACTACAGGCCGGGCATCACCTTCATCGTGGTGCAGAAGAGGCATCACACGCGACTGTTTTGTGCGGACAAGAAGGAGCAGAGCGGCAAGTCGGGCAACATCCCAGCGGGAACCACAGTCGACGTCGGCATCACCCATCCCACAGAGTTTGACTTTTATCTCTGCAGTCATCAGGGAATTCAGGTAAATATTATAGTATATTTTGCCGCGATAGGTAATGTTGTACTTTTCCCAGTCGATTTTCAAATTTATAAAATAAGATGAAAAAAACTCTGAAAATAGCATTACCAACAAGTTTCTTATTATATTTTGTGCAATTCTCGGAAATTTGCGTACTTATTTTTACTCATATATGATTGAATATGTTATGAAATATGATTTTATATTTAATTTATGGTCGTTATAAATTTTGTCAGACTGCCGCATTCAAATTGGGGTTTTAACTTTACGGAATTGCACAGATTGTATTTTCAATTTTTTTTTAGAATGAAATTAATATATTTTCTTTTTTATTTCTCCAGGGAACAAGTCGACCATCTCATTACCACGTACTGTGGGACGACAATCTATTCGATTCGGACGAACTACAGTGTCTCACCTACCAATTGTGTCACACCTATGTCAGATGCACTCGTTCCGTCTCCATTCCAGCGCCAGCCTATTATGCCCACTTAGTCGCATTCCGTGCAAGGTGAGTTATTATTAAGTTTTAACAATTAGTTCTTTTAAATTTAGCTTTTAAGATTTGGTTATAAGTGATTATATTTCACCATCTGAAGTTAAGTCAAAATACTTGAAATTATCGAAATTATGCTAAGCCCGGTAGAAGGGCAAATTTCATAAAAATCAGCCAAATCTCTATTTTATCTTTTCGTCAATTCTATTTACGATTGGAAATTTCATAATTCAATTCAAAATCAATCTTAGTAACCATCTTGCTTCATTCACAGAATTGACAATTTTGTATAGATTTGTTAACAACAAAATGTCATTTGATTTTCAAATTAAAATTTTAAAGCCATATATAACGAATAATTTATTGAATAACTGGAATATTTATATTGTTTTTCATATTTCAGATACCATTTGGTAGAAAAGGAGCATGACTCGGGAGAGGGATCTCATCAGAGCGGCTGTTCGGAGGATCGGACGCCGGGTGCAATGGCCAGGGCTATTACAGTGCACGCAGACACCAAAAAGGTTATGTACTTTGCTTAAAAAATTCGAATATCGTCCTACAAAGCAACAAAAAATCCGAGCAATGCCTTTTAAAAAATGGGCATTCATTTTCTCAGTTTTATATACTATATACCACAAGAAACAAACAAGAATATACCTTACAAAATGTGTGAGGTTAGGAATTAGTCAAAACAAAATGAAATGATCGCGATATTGTCGATTAGTAAATCAAACAAGAACACGTTTAAAGGTGAACAAGGGATAACATTTATTAAGTATAGACGAGTTGATATGTGCTTAGGTTTAAGGGGAAGAAGAGGAGGAATTTTAAATGTGTTGAAATGCAATTTTGTATTTTAATCTCCAAAAATAACAATGAATATATGATTTTACGTAATTTATTTTAACGAGTTTTGGGTTGCCGAAAAGGAGAAAGCTTTAATTGTGTATCAAAAAAAAAAATTAATAAGAGACCCGTTGTTTGTTCTTGGACAATCTATAGCCTCAAAAAGCAGTGTGGTATTGTTAACAAGAAGAGAAGTGTTTGATCGATTTTAAACTAACCTGAAAACCGCACTGAATGGAAAGCTATTATTAAAAGAGTTAATAACCACGAAAAACACACAAGGGAATAGTTTTTAATTTAAGTGAACGAACACGAAAGTGTTGGAACGGAAGCAGGAGGAGGAGTTTGGAACGACAGAGGCCAAGACCCAAGGCGTGTGACTATAAAGGTTTCAAAAATCACACAAACCCACATCAACCCAAATCCCAAAAATATAATTTTTTAATTAAAAAAGATGAGTTGATAATAATCAAAAGATGTACGAATAGTTTGCCATGTTTTTAAGTGAAGGAAGAATTTTTGCTTCTCATATCGCCAAATTAAAGATTTAAGTTTGATGGTGGTTTTACAATATTTGGTTTGTAAATAAGATGGAATATTTTAGAGAAAGTAATTAATAGTGTTAAGTAAATGTGAGCCAGAGACAAATCACAAGCCAAGGCGTCTATTATGAATCAAGGACAAAATCAATGCAATGAACCTTTATTTGGAATAAACGGATAAAGGCCCAACAAAGACAAATAAATGGAGAGTCTTTGTTTGTTTGGAGTATATAAAAAAAGAGGAAGGAGGAGGAGAAAAATACGAAAAACAAACGTTAATTTTATTAATCATATGATCTATGTTAATGTGTAATCATTGCCAAATAGAGGAACAAAAATCAGAAGAGAATGAGGAGAATGAGGTGTAAGAAGAGTAAACAAAGAACTCAAATGAATCTATATAATTGTGGAGACAAAATGAAAATCACTCACAAGACAGCACTCTCTAAAAAGAACGAATGAAAAGGGACATCATCAAAAGCAGCACCGATTTAGGTTTAAGGTAAATTGTAATCAATAGGAATAGTATTTAATAAAAGCAAAGAAGTTTAAGAGAAGGTGTGAGATGTTGCTTTTAGAAGTCGCACATAAAAATTTGCCTTATCATTTTTGGCACTTAATTTCAGAGACATCAAACAAGGGTTTAATCATCCCTACAAATAAGAAGCTTTAAATTAAACACATTCATTTTTGTTGGTTTTCTAAGTTATTCTATTAGGATTTAGTTTTCTTTTAAATTTACTTCTTGATGTGGATGGTTCTGGGCTTCCAAATGTAGTGAAAAGTGTCTTGCTAGTCGAAAAGTTCATAAGAAACCTGAAAGCATATAATTTTAAACGAAAGAGAGAGTATTGTCTGCCACAGAACCATCGATTTTAAAACGATCCCCGACACCCATAAAAGGCTCAATTCAGTTTTCCAATTTTGTTTAAGTTTTTAATTAATGGTAATTTTACAGAAGAGAAGAGAGTTGTATAAAATGAAGCGCTGGAATACTCTATGGTGTCCATCTTCTCGAGTTTAATGATCGTATAAAGATAAATATAGAAATATTTTTGAGGACTAGGAATCAGAACCACGAAATCTATGGAAAAGTTAGTTGTTAAGGAAGAAAGAGAGAGGAAACAAATTATTGCCGGGAACTCTAGACAAAATATGGGACTTTAGGTACTTGGACTATAATGTAATGCAAAGATGGATACTGTTTTCTGTAAGTGGATAGAGTTGACAGAAGACTCCATTCCTGGGTCATTTACAGAGGATGGGATTCATCTAAATTTTTGGTTCAATATTAAGAGTTTTTTGTAATGACGTTTGCTTTAAATAAAATTAATAATAATTAATATGTAGCAGAGAAGAGAAGGAATCAATTAATTATGCTATTGATCTTATATAGATTTGTACAAGAGTAAAAGTTGGCCAGTACATGGGATAACAATAAGTTAATATTATTCAATGTAATAACCGAGAAGATATCAGAAATTGGAACCACCCTGTAGTCTATTGTAATAAAAATAAAATCCATACCTACTCTTTAATCAAATGGCAAGAACAATTTTAACTCCAAAAATATGCATGCATGCAATTGATCGATTGCATGATAATCAAGTAGGAATCTGATGAAATTCCCCATCGAATCATAAAGTGAACTCTAATCATGCTCCAATCATCTTCTTAATCACAAGAAAAAGTATATAAGATTTTAAAGATACCTATGTAAAATACTTGTAATAATTCTTTGGCCAGCATAGTTGGCCAAAAAAGACCAAAATCCGAGCACTCCACTTCAGTCCATGTCCCAATACCTGACACATTTTCCATTTTACGAAAACCGTTCTCTAAAGCACATGCAAACACCTCGAAAAGAAACATTCTGTTGTCGTTTGGTGTTTTTGATGTGTACGGGATTTGGTCGTGGCAAGGAGCAGTGCAGCAAATCATTAACAAATGTCACCCGCTCTTGATATATATTTTAGGATTTAATTATTGAATTATTTAATGTTTCAATCAAAACCTTCTTACAATACATATTATACAAAAATATTACAATAATTATATTATGAAATAAACTTAAAATTATAAAAACTGTGATTTGTTTTTCTTGATATTTATTACAAATTGACTTTCAGGACATGTACCTACCAGTGCACTGCAACGAACCTTATTTTGTTTATGAAGAGTACTCGAGCCAATAACCCGAAAAAGATCAAACCCTAATAATAAACTCACGATCTTCTTCGGAAAAGCAGAATAAGAAAAGACTGGCAATGAATGAAATTGGCCATATGTTAAGAGTAATAGACGAAGAAAAGTGGAATATTATTTTGTGCTATTCCGTATCGAAAAGTAGACTTTTCTTCACGCAAATTGATTTTGCAATGGTTTACTTTTCTGAACGGAGAGCTGAAATAATTCAAAATGCATGCAAATACATATTGTTGTCAAAACCATTTCGTTGTGAATATTGCCATCTCACAGTAATAAACACAATTCGTTTTACTTGTACACATTAGGCCTAAACCCTGTAGAAAGACAACGTAAAGAAATAATAATATTAAAATTATATTTGTACACAAAACCAATACTAGTGCAAGATGGCGAACGTCTCAATTTGGTAATTTTCAGTCACAATACATTTAAAGCCGACGCAGTTTAAAACAGAGTTGAAGACAAAGCCAACTCTCTTTTTTGTATGAATTTTGCATGCTGCCCTTCTAGCTGACGCGCGTCAATTGTGTCTTACTTGTTCCACAATTGAAAAAAAACCGTGGTTTTTATTTTTAATTTCGATTAATTGGTTTTTTTAGAATTACACAAAATAGCATTCAATACACAGGTGAAATCGGTTATTACAGCACTTGTATCGAAATATACCAATTTTATCTTTCTTTTTTTAAAGGTGAATACGGCCCATCGAAACATACACCAGGATCGTAAGTCTGACC
>JXOV01002022.1:301-29645 GCA_001014945.1 Clogmia albipunctata
TAAATAAATAAATAAATAAATAAATAAATAAATAAATTTAACACATTAGAGTTTATTCGTTTAATACTTTAATTGAATATCTTCATAATTCCACAAAATTCAAATTGATATTAGTTAATAATTGAGTGTACAATACATTCATGTGTCCTAATTGAGCTTGGTTTTAATCATTTCCTTAAAATCTCTAATAGGATTCGCATTAAAATATTAATTAGTAGGAGTATCAAAATTATTATCATAAAATTAATCTATAGAAATTTACATAAAGTGTCCCAATTAATTATTAATTATATAATTACTAATCTCCTGTTACTTACCTGAACGGTGACGTGAACCTCCCCACTTCGCTCTGTGTTGACCACATATTTCTGTAAAAGAAGCCAGCCATAATTTATTAGCACAAAATCTGGTAAATAATTGATAAAATAATTCATAAGTCATGAAAGTGCTTTAATGGGAGCAAGTGCCTTTAAAGTAATTCCCAAATTAGAGCGATGAAATGCTTTTGCGTTTGCTGGGAGCTGAAAGGGGGAAGAAGAGAACATGACAAAGAGACCTCCTGATGAAATCTGGAATTCAGCACAGTCTTTGGCCGATTAGAATGTTTGAAATGTGTTTTCCCGAAGAGAAAACCAAACCAAATGACAGCCAAAAGGCTAGAGAAACAAAGGAATTAAATTGGTATTTGGAGCAGAGATAAGAACTTTCGCCTTTCATTTTCCTGCCCAAAGACAAAACGCTGCCAATGTCTGCAGAGGAAATATTTGCTGGAATAACATTTAGAGTTGCCAGCTGTCTTCTCGTTATACTTGTACAAGGATTCTATTCCGTTTGTGATAAATACTTGTTATTTATAAATAGAATAAGCAAATACTATTCAGCTAATTTTATTGAAGCATTTAAATTATTTAAAAATACAATTTAATTATTGTATGTGTGTTGCAAGTAAAATCAGTTGTTTTTGTATTTAATTTAATGTTTATTAATCAATTGATTACAACATGATTCGTATTAAGTATAAGAAAATAAATGAAACAAGTTAAGTCTAATGTTATAAATTCCAAATTATGCAGCCAGTTGTTTTTAATGAATGTTTTTAACGAATGTGAAAATTAGGTTAACGTTTCGTTATTTCCAAAATAAAAATTCATGTTTTGTTAACCCTTTACGACATGTGTCTAATTTGTATATGAATATAAAACTCCCTTTCAATTCCTGTAAGTAATATGGGAGCTCTCAACCACGAAGTTTTCACAATTCAATGACTATTTGATTTTCAGTGTATTCTACTCAATTAAAAGCATTTACAGCGGTTGCAAACTGATCCAACTAATGCGTTCATTTTATTTCAATTTCAGTGCAAACACCTTCAAATTTGCAATAAATTTTATTTCAACAATATTATTAATATACACATATGAACATTTTTTCGCTCACCAAAAAAAGATCCGTCCAGAATTGGATCTCATGCATGCGAGGAGGCTGTCGAATTCGCTAACCATTCGACCATAGAACATATTTTGTATCAAAAACGCTTCTAAAAGTCTTTGACACTGAGACAAATTCGTTTGTTTCTATAATTCCCTAGTTGAAAAAGTACCATAAAAGTACCATTTTTATTAGTGAAACATTAATAAACTTATGTCTATGAAAAAGTTTTTCGATGTGGAATTCCAAAACTTTTTATCAAAATAATTGTTGTCGCATAAAATTGATATTATGACACTAAAATTTTTCTGTGAAAGATGTTTTAATAGCACAAATGGCTTAAACTAATCTTTAAAGCACCAGTGATTTTCTTTATTACTTAATATGTGACCTCCGTGAAAGAAATCCAACAAATTTGTATGTACGTCAGTTTCGTTGTGTATGGTTTAACTTATTTGTGGATGATTTCACAACAAAACGTTATATTTAGATTTATGTAATCTAAATAAAACGTTCTAAAAGAGATGCATATATCGGATTTCTCTTTCAAACAGAACATCTCTGATAGTTTAAATTTAACATATTATTAATAAAAATCAACGTGATATGTACGAGTAAAAGAAACCAAATATAGTTTTCTCCATCTTTACATGGAATTAGAAAAGTAAAGAACAACAATGTGAGGGAGACAATAAATTTTAAATTCAAGTAAGCGAATGTGCATAAAATTTTGTATAAAATATGGTCGATAAGCATTGTTAAACACTCGAGCCTGCTTTAAAGCAGTCGCTACGCTCGTGGTTTTGAATTAGTTTTCCATCCGTCGTTTAAAAGGATTGCCAAAATTAATCAACAAAGTTTGTGATAACTTTAAAAATTATCATAAATACATTAAATTCGACATTTGGTTTTTAAAAGTTTTTAATTGAAAATGATGTTCGACATAAAAAAGAAATTTAGAGATACATTCATTTAATTAATATAATTATTATTAATATTTATTTAAGAAACGATTTATCATAGAAAATTAAATCATTTAATTAATATTATAATTATCTTACTTTATTTATCTACAAAGATTCGAAGGAGCAATAATAATAAATTCTGTTTTCACCCTGACGATTATTTGTACCAACCCTAAGCCAAGACTACTCATTTCCACCAGTGAAATATTTGGCTTAGTATGACCTCGAGGTTGACTTAGAGTTATACCGAACCAATTTGCGTAATTTGGTCGTAAAGACGAAATTAAGAGACAGACATTAGATAATTGTGCCAGAAAAGTAGTCAATCCAATTACGAAAGAAGGAAATAGAATTGTGCCTTTAACAAAACAATATTCTATTTTCATTAGGTAATTAAATTATACTGCTGAATTTGGCGACGTTGTAAATTTGAGCACAAAACGCCTTTAGACAATTTTCGGGATTGAATGAAAAAGTATATTCTTTATTATTTTCGATATATCACGGAAATACTCGTAGATAACCTAGAACTCTATTCTTAAATTTGTCGTCTTGGCATTCAATTAAAAATCAGAACCTTCATTTAAGAAAAATTTTAATTTTGTACATTTAATGGGGAACAATTCAACTGTTCTATAAATCAAGGTCATAAGGGGGAATGGGAAAATGAATTCATGTTTATCAGCCAAGAGAAAGGAAGAACTTAATTTAGTTATAATATTAAACGAAGAAATAAATTAAAAGAATTAAAATTAAAAACTATGAGGCTAAGATACTAGATACTTAATGTAATGTTTGTCACATAAAGAATAATATTAGACATAAGATTTTTTTTAGTAAACAAAGTAGTAGTAGAACAAAGAAAAATAAAATTAAATAAAAAATTAATTTATTTAAATCAAGGTCTTTTAAATTTTAGAGACAAAACACACAGAAAAAACTTATAAGGCCTAAACCCTGTAGAAAGACAACGTAAAGAAATAATAATAATAAAATTATATTTGTACACAAAAGCAATACTAATGCAAGATGGCGAACGTCTCAATTTGATAATTTCCAGACACAATACATTTAAAGCTGACTTAGTTTAAAACAGAGTTAAAAACGGAGTTGAAAACAAAGCAAACTGTCTTTTTTGTATGAATTTTGCAAGCTGTCGTCGAATTTTGGTACAAACAGAATTGGTTAGTAAAATGTAAACAAATTTCAATAGAATCGTACATAAAAATACTAGTATGTTTGTTGTGTCTCAGAAAAACGAGTTTAGTTGTTCGAAATTTCGAAAATGCAAGGATGTTTCACTAGAAAATATTACAATCATTCTCTGATTTTAAACACATCTTCAAAATTTTGTCTAAAGGCAATTCTTCATTGATTGCAATTTATATATCAAACTAATTCTTGAAGATGCAATTTTAAATACAAAAGATATGTTAAATTGAAAATAAGGCACATGGGTAACTTTATAATTTTAAGAATATCTACTAATTAACACTCATTAAACACGATCGAGTGAAAAGTATGTGTTTTAATTCGATACCAGATAATGTTTTAAAATAGTTATACAACTAGGTCGATAAGATAAGATAATATTAAATACTAGTGTTTTGAAGGCCACGAGCGTAGCGTGTGTTATAAAAAAGGCTGGTATATTATATAATACCTATCGACCGAATTTGGTACAAGATTTTATTTTAAAATAATTAACACAAAAATCTAAAAAATCATCCGTTTTCAAAACTCAAATTGATATTTTCTTAATTTCAAATACGATTTAACATTGCTTTCTGTTTCATTCTCTCATTCTATGGGATAGGAAAACTTATATCTTGCCGTCTCTTACTTGCACACAGGAAAATAATCCGTCTCAATTGTTTAATTAGTTGTTTTTAATTCATATTCACCGTTTTAATAGATGGCTGAAATTTAAATGTAATAAAAGTAGCTGATTTCGTCCAATTTGAAACCATCCGATAAAACAATCTAAACATCGATACAGTTCAACCATGGACATCTTTAATAATAAAGAACTTTGAGAATTCCTTAAAGTACTTGTGCTATAAGAACGTCTTTGACAGAAGAAATATTAGTACCATAATATAGATTACTCAAACTAATACAATTTTTTAAAAGAAAATTCTGATGTTAAAAATCAAATGAACGTTCTCCATGTAATTACGACCAGTTGAAAATGATTTACGGTTTAAAAATTGACTACAAAATATCTTTATTAAAATTAATAAATTTCCGTTCGAATCTCTGTAGTCTAAGGAAGAGTTAAAGGATTACTCTTTTACGAAGAATATACAAGACCAGTATTCCTTAGGGAGAAGGAAATTATGGAATAAATAATTAAAGACTCTAATCCCACGGTTGGCCGTAATTTATAAGGATTCGTTGCGTGTTTTCCGTGTTAAATAAAATCGAAGCGACTCAAAGCCCTAATGAATTTCAATTAAATATAAGACTATGGCCTGTTTATCATTTCAGCATTAATCATCCTTTTACTGACACGCAATCAATGTGAATAAATCCGGTTAACCTTTTTAATACAACCTGTCATCGTAGAATTAATTACCGCAAAAAATATAAATCATCACTATACTTTGTATTTTCATCATAATTGATTTACTCTAACATGGAAATAGGAAGAACTTTTGATATTATAAATAAGGTACGTGTCTGAGAATATCATATCCTGACAAATTAGTTCACAAACATTCAGTAATTTAAGACACATGACATAAAATAATACGAAACACGAGCAACTTAAGTGAAGATAAATACTACTCAATTATTCATTTGTCTTTTATCTCAATTTCTTGTGCAAAGAAAATAAAATATTGAGTAGAAAATCTTTGATATTATGTATTTAAATTACACTTTACAACTTTCTTTCAAAAATAATTATGATTAAATGTATCCGTTTGAAAAACCAGCCGAAAGTTTACAGTATATTGTTATTTTTACGCTAATAAATAGTTATTTGTGCTACAAGGGTGTAAAGTTAACTGTTTTTTAACGAGTGAAAATAGTGTAAAACATTGGAGCCGAAGGCGAGTGTTTCATCGATTCCGAGTTAAAAGCAGGACTTTACACCCGAGCAGGACATAACATTTTTTGCACTCCACTCATGAGTACTAAAATTTTTACAATTTCACATTAAATTTCATCATTTACAAAGAAAATTTAAAAATTGACATGTTTCACAAATGTTTCGGAAATCTTAAATTGCAAAGTTAGCGATAACTATTGGAATTCAAACTAATATAGTTTATTTATAAAAGGCTATTACTATAATTTACTTACATTACAGTTAAGCCGATTTATCTCTGATATTTACGCAATGTACCAAAAATCGAACAAAAATAGCTAAATTATATGTAGATGGCTGTTGAAACGGTAAATATAAAAATTTTAAAACAGGAAACGTTAATTAATTTGCAACATAATCACAGTCCTATGGCATAGCCGAGACCAATATTTTGTGTAATTTGTGACCAAATTTTGACATTGAGACAAATTTGTGACATTTTTTTCACTAGTTAAATAAAAATTCAAAATGTTCACTGAGTGCCATAAAGTGAAACATTACGAAACTCAAATGGATATCGAAAACCATATGTTTCGACACAGAAATGCAAAAAGACATTTGTGAATTTTTTAAATATGAGTGAAATATGTTTTACATGTACATGCATTATATGAAATGTAAAATAAACTTTGTTGTATGTATTTGCTTACTGTATATTTAGTTTAATTATTAACCTAGTTGTATTTATAATTACCGCACGCTGGGCCCGAATGCTCGGTAGTCCGGCAACGAGCCGGTTCCGAACGTGCCGGATTATTGGAATTCTACTTTATAATTATTTGATTACTCTTTAGTTAATATACTTTCCTAAAATATTAAATTAATTTTTAAACTTAAATATTTTAATACGAGACTGACTTCTTTAAAGAAAATAAATCTGTCGCGGATAGCAAAACACTAGTGCGCTTTTGCTCGTAATGTGGCGTTTTGACACAAGTGCTTTAAAATGTGTTCATGTTTAAGAATGATAATACCAATTTTAACATCTGTATATTTCATATATGAATAAGGGATCTTCCCCAACAACCAATATCAATTTTATTTATTATATTATTATAAATTTTTTTTTAATTTTATTTATAATAAAAATATATTCATAATCTCGTAGAAAATAATTATCAACAATTTTGAGTTTATCCAAAAGCATTTCCTAATCCTTAATAACAACAGAAGTTAAAAAATAAAAACGTATATCTAGTTTAATAACACCCCCTTTCAAAATTATAATCTATTTTTTCGAATTAAAGCAATATTTAGATAAAACTTGAAGGCATACGAGTACAGAATAAAATCGTTTCCAAGGTAAACCTTGAAAACAAATAAATAGATCCGGAATTAATTTGCCCCAAAAAGAGGAAGAGGAAGAGAAATCGGACAGGAAACATGATATCCTTTGGCACCCCTTTTAATAATGGGAAGTGTTTTCTCGTCAGCTTCACACGAGAGACCGACGTCGATACAAGGAGGAGCATAAATTAAACACCATTATTATTTTAATTCAATTAATAACACCCCTTGGTGGCTCGTTTCCCGAACAAGCGGCGAAACCTTATCTCATTATTTATAGTACTCGAGACTCGATACTGGGATCAGGATTCATGGAGGAATCCAAGGTTAATCCCAGCCAAAAATCGATACCGAAACGTTTGATGTGCATCGTAATACGAGCTGTGTATTTTATTACCCAACCCATCTCGTCGCCCGAGTGCTGAGCGAGAGAGGACACCGTCATTATCATCAGCAGCACACCAAAGTCCCCATTCGTCGGTCGACCACAGGGATCGTAATTGTGACGAAAATTTGTACCAATATGTTTCTGGCTTTCAAGGAAAATGCCACCACCACAGTTATCTCCATATCTATCTCCTCGCTCCTCATCACAGTCATTACCATTTCAGTTACTTTCTTTTCACCATATTGCGAAGAAAGAGCATTTATCAGAACTATAAGCTCCTTTAGTTCATAACCATAAGCCGTTAGTAAGTGGATTTTAATTAAATAATACCAACCATGGAAATTTATAATAGAAATATAAAAAATGGGTTTTTAATTAAAATCTATTACAGAGAACTTGGCTTTAAATAATACTATAAGAGAGAAAAGTTTACACGCCATTGATAAATTGTTCATTACGTTTGATATTTTTTCTTATTCCAGCAATGTGTAGAAAACTGTGTCTTAAAATCGGTGAAATAAACTCTTTGAATTTGTAACAAAAAACACTTTATCTTATCAACATTTATAATCGCTTGTAATCATCGTAAATAATAATATGACGACAAATAGAGGGCTATTCAAGTGCTTTTCATTTAACAAACTTTTTCAATTATTGATTTTACCCATGCAATTATTACTTCATAAAACTAGTCAAAATATAGGGTAAACCTGGGAGAGACGCCATACTTTTGGGAAGAATGGCTGCACAAATAATTAGTTTCAAGTCCTTTTACATGAATCGTAATTTCTTAAATACATACATTTTTGTTGTTTAAAATTGATATTATTAATTTCAAATTTGCTCTGTCAAAGTCGTTTTTATAGCACCAGGGCTTTTTTATTATTAAAGTGCAACCTCCGTAAACAAAATCCATCAATTTATATGTGTATGAAAGTTACTTTGATAGTGGAGGTTTTACTGTAAAATTTAGACGAACTTTGACGAAAATTCACCGAGCATATATTTAAAATTTTGCTATGAAATAGAAACAAAAACATAATTGAAAACTATTATCCAAATATTAAAATATGTACCGAAGAAATCTAAAGCGATTACCCGAAAAGTCTCCTGCAATTTATTGATGAAATTAAAGTTTAACAAAATTGCAAAACCTGTACACTGGTTTATTTGAATTTATTTTTACGAATGTTCTAAATATTTAAATTAATTTTTGCACTTTCGTATCGAAAAGTTAACTTTTCCTCATAAAAATGAGTTTCATAAAGCGTTACTTTTTTGCATTAATAAAAAATTTGAAATTTTTATTTCACTAGTAAAAAAGTCCTAATCTAAATTGGTCTCCAAATCAAAATTTCGGGAACATTTTGAGAACCATTCATTTTTTAATCCACGCCGTTGACCGTTGCAATGGTTTTATATTACTTGAATTTCAGAAAAGTGACAGAAAATTTATGAATTGCACTGATGTAAAATCATTTTTAAGTATTACGAAAATATGTATGTTTTTTCATGAATTTGTTTAAATAAAATTAGTTCAACTAAGAAAAATAAATTAAATAAGTATTAATGAATCCTCAATGTTGATAGTCAGACAAAGGATCTGAAATATTATATATTTTTTCAAATTATTTGAATGAGCACGTGTTTTTAAAAGGAATTTTTATGCATATAAATTTTGAATGAATTTGCATTAAATTTTCCGCTTAGTTATAATTTTCAAATCACGCTCCATTCTCATTTCCATATTTATACAGAAATGTAGAAACCGAATTAGAATAAAATTGAATTACGGAATTATTTATAGGTTTTGACAATAATGGAAGATTAAAAATAGATCTATTGTTGAATAGATTTTCCTGTCGAACTTTGCTGTAAGAGAAATACAGAATTTGTAATTAGGTCCTTTAGGAAAATTTCAATTAAAATTAATCAATAACGCAGACAACAAATTATTAATAGAGTTTATGAATATCTTTTCAATATTTGGCTTATATTTTCGTATAAGAATTTGGAATAAAAGTTATAAAACTGAACCGTTTTAACAAGAAAACGAATATGAATTACGAGCCGCAAGGAAAATTAAGAAATGGATTTTTACACCCGAGCAGATCATAATTTTGTTGCACTTTCCTCATAAATTCACGTGAAACTAATTTAAAAAATTTAAGCAATTACAACAGTCTTTATTTCAGGCATATTTTAACAGACAAATATACCTGAAAACAGTTCAAATAAAAGTTAATAATAATCTTTCGATCCGAAAGTTAAGTTTTTTAAGCATTTTTGTTGCTTTAAATATGATATTGACATTAAAATTTGTTCTGTCAAAGTCGTCATTATAGCACAAGTGCTTTTTTATTATTAAAGTGTGACCTCAGTAAACGAAATTCATAAATTTATATGAAAAGTTACTTTGATAATGGAGGTTTTAAATATTGACAAATTATGACGAACATTGACGATATTGACGAACACTATCCGATAATCTAAGATTACAGGTAAGGATTTTTATATTTAAACATTCTGTTACGAATCAACATTTTTTTATGAAATAGAAACCTAAACATCATTGAAAAATTTTCTCAATTGATTGATCGTTGGAATGAAATTAAAGTTTAACAAAATCGCGAAATCGTTACACTCGTTTATTTGGTTTGTTTAAATTTATTTTTAATTTAGGAATGTTCTATCCTTCTCCCGCATTACGCATTGAACAACAAAGAGTAAGTGGAACAGAGCAACGTATATTTTTATAAAAATTTAATTTTTTTTAATATTTTGTGTTAATTTATTTAGAAAATGCATAAAATTTTGTATAAAACACGGTCAATAAGCATTAGAAAACACTCGCTGCGCTCATGGCTTAAACCAACAATTGTGTTTAATAATGCCTTATGTTATCGACCTTGTTGTATTAATAACTATTAATAAACTCATAATAAAAGTAAGCAAATATTAGCATTGTAGTTAATTTTACAACAAGGTCGAGAAGATAAGACATTACTAATGTGTGTGTTTAATAATGCTTATCGGACATGTTTTTACAAAAAATTTTATGGATATTAACACAAAATCTAAAAAAGAACATTCGTATCTTAAAAATCAAATTTAAAATTTGTTTGTCGCCCTCACATTGTTTTTCTTTCTTATTCTAATTCCATGGGAAGATTAAGAAAGTTATATCTTGTTACTCATACTTATACGTACATATAAGAAATATTATGTTGCTCTTTCAATTGATACTTTAAATTTAAATTGAATCAATCAGTAACTTGGTTTTTGAAAGATGATTCAGATTTGTGCATCTATATTAATTTAAATAATCCGTTTTGTTGAGAAATATTCCACAAAAACAGTTGAACCAAAAATCACGATACTTACGTCTATATAAATTTGGTGGATTTATTTCAGGAAGGCCACATTATAATGATAAAGAAAAAGCACTAGTGCTTCAACGAATTCTTTGACAAGACAAATCTCAGTGTCATAATATCGATTTTATGTAACTAAAATGCACAAAGATATTTAAAAATGATAAAAAAAAACACGGTTTTTATTTGCATTCTGCTTCTCTCTTATAAAATATGTCTATTTTAAAGATAAATACATTAGTTTCAGAATGCTTTTCAAATAAATATAGCTAGATATCAAATTATACTTCTAATACTCAATAGAACGGGTGAAAATTTATGGATCTTACTCTCTTCAAATACTCATATTTCAAAATCCATATTCATTACATTTTATGTGTTTGAATATTTACACAGAATATCTCTTGGTTTCTAGACACATTTCTACCCTACTTTGAAAGTATTAAACACACTTTCCCTAAAAATAACAATTCCTTAATAGCTTCTTTTCTGAAGTACAGAAAATGTTCCCCTCAAAGGAAACCACAAGTGATAAAATATTCATGTTATTTCCGCTGGATTCGGTTTTTGTTGAGATGCTATTTTTGAATAAAATATTAATAGGTATTTGAAAATAACTTTTATTATAAATGGTTAAATTTAAAGTGTTATTAACTCGTTAATAAATCTTCCCACCTTAACGGCTCAATATTCATTAATTGACATAAGAAAAACAAGAAAAATTTCTAACGAAAGTGGTTGTTAATATCGTTTAATTAATAAACCATTAATATAATTGTAGAATTGTTAACATTTTTAAATAAACTAATTATCTGTAATTGGTTAACTTTGACCAATTTTTCATTACAAAGAGAAGACAAACGCAATTTGATAACCATTACATTTTCTTCCATTTTTAGA
Organism: Clogmia albipunctata; assembly: GCA_001014945.1. Classification (NCBI taxonomy): domain Eukaryota; kingdom Metazoa; phylum Arthropoda; class Insecta; order Diptera; family Psychodidae; genus Clogmia; species Clogmia albipunctata. The sequence goes on from JXOV01002022.1 coordinate 11,738, forward strand.
TTTTCGGCTGACTTGGATGAGTTCAAATTAGCTGTTTTAGACGTTCTTCTGGGAATTTTGCTTATAAAACTTATTTGATTTCTTCATCGCTCTGGAGTGCGATTAATAAATTGTATTGTCTTTTTCTAGCCGCAAATAAATCAACATCAACATTCCGCGGCGCGTTTTATTTACACGAAAACACACAGAAGTTTTCACTTTATTGATTAAACCCCTTTTCAGAAACCATTTGAGATTTCCGATCGATGTGATCGAGAAAATCGGCGACTGAAAAGATAACATATCCGGTGAAACTTCTTTTTCGTAATTACCAAAACTTTTAATTAGTCATTTTATAATAAAAGTTCAGTGGCTTTGAACAAACATTTCTTCCAAATCTGATTAACGACAAAGAGAGTTTAACTTGAAAAAACTGAGTGGTGAAACAAAGGTGAAGTGTATTAATATATTGCCTACTGTATAGGAGGAACAAGACTACAAAATGAACTCAGACGTTTGTATCAGTTCACTTGCTCAGACTAGTCCCTAATGCACATCATTCAGCCTTTTGCCAACGCTACCTCCATTGTTCTCTGTATCCATTTCGGATGGCAGATACTAAATAGATTTCGTTTAATTACTGGAATTCTTAATGTATTTTACATGAAACCAATACTATTACACAAATCAATGGTTTTAAGCTTAAATTTCGTAAAACACATTTATAAAAGGTTCATTAGAAAATCTGATAACTGCCATTATTTTATTCTAACAACAAGCTATGGATGTGGCCCCAAATTCTCCACGGAAATTTCGATGGGCAAAATCTAGTTAATAATAACAATCGCAAGAACTACTTTTCTTTTTCGAACCAGTGACCAACAAGGTCACATTTTTAATTCTTTGGCATAATTATTATTTTAAATAATAACTTATAGTATAAGGTATGGTAAATTGTCCACTATCAACTGACTCCAAATCAAAAGAGAATAAAACAAGTGAAGAGACAGGTGAGGGATGGAATCTCAAAAATCGTTAAATATAGTGGAAAAGCTTTGTAAAGACTCCGAAATTTCTTAGATTTCTAAACTACTATTGAAGACTTTAATTATATATACTGATATTCACATGATAGTAAATAGAATTAAAAAACGAAAACTATAGCTCTGGGTATTGAACACTAAGTATTTATAAAGCTGTCCTTCACCTTATAAAAATAAAAATTGATAATAAATTGAAATAAATGTAATTAAATTGAAATTTAATCATGTTTAATTAACTCCATCTTACAGCTTCCTAAATTTGTTAAGACATTAATTTTCGTGGGCACTGCAGAGAGAATTCACAAATCTTAATTACGCAGCAAATTCAACTTGAGTTGAAAGCCAACACCTAATTTGTTTAGAAGTTGTACCTTGAAAACTTTGTCATACATTCCAGTAGATAATATTAAAATTGGCATTGAAATCTACAACCCAGATTATTGTGCAAAACTTTCGCAATATTCTATTGTTAAACGTCTCACATTTCTCCACACCAAGATCATTGTGTGGATAATTTATAGATAAATTCTGCTTTGAAGGCTGAACGGTTCTCGAAGCGAAGCAGGAGCTTTTCTAATCCCCCTTTAAGATTTTAAAGCGTTGAATAATTCGAGTCAAATTTGTTTTTCCAATCCTGAACACGTGTCTTAAATCACTAAATAAAAGAAATCCTGGCATTATCGAACTATAATAGAACCATTAATGCCTATAAAGAGAGAAATTGGACACCAGATGTCGACTATTGATCCAAGACAACGCCATGACATGAGCATCAGCCCCTCGCCTATTTATCCTTTCGATATAAAGTCATGAATTTGGGACATGGAAAGAAACAAGCGATAAATAATATTAAAAACAGTCCCATAATTCTTCTCTATGCTCCTCAAAATGCTTCCGAGTATTTATGTGGGAATAAAAATGTTATCTTTTTCGGCAATAAATGCTATATTTCCAGAAAATTACTACACTGAACAAACAAAATACAGCAATATAATAAACGGAAAGTATCATAAAATAAATAAAATGGAATTAAACTTTCGGTATTTAATATAAGACTTAAAGCAAAGGAAATGAGCTTCCATGAAAAATATTATTCGTGAAATTAAAGATATACTTTATTGTGTAAAGAAATGTTATGTTCCCCAAATAATAAATTTTATGTAGTTTACTTAAAATCTTTAAAATCGATTTTATGATACTAGTATTTCATCTGTTAAAGACGTTTTTATAGAACAAGTGCTTTAAAAACGAACATTCATTTTCTTAAAACCAAATTTAAAATTTGTTATCTTCCTCATGTTGTTTTTCTTTCCTTTTCTAATTCCATGGAAAGATGTGAAAACTATTTCTTGTTTCTCTTACTCGCGCATAGGAAATATCACGCATATTTTCAATTAATTCGATAAATTTAAAATGAATCAATATTTCGATTAAAATAATTTTATTTGTTGTGAAATTATTTACAAATACAGTTAAACCATGCACAACAAAACTGACGTCCATATGTTTTTTTTGTTGATTTTTTTAAGAGAGGTAACACTTTTAAAAAGAAAGAACAAGTGCTTAAAAGAAATCTTTAAATTACTTGTGCTATAAAAACGTCTTTGACAGAACACATTTTAGTTTCATAATATCAATTTTATGCAAAAAGGATTTTAAATTACTTTATTATTAAAATGAAAGAACTTTATACGGAGGTCAGTTTAGGTGTGAATGATTAAACAGTTGATCGGAATCAGCCGCTCTCGTTCCATTTAAATTTAGACCATCCATTTAAAAAATCAATATAAAAAATTAGAAAACAATAAATCAAACTTACGAGACGTATGATTTTCCTGTATATAAGTAAGCGTCAACAATATATAATTTTCCTATTACACAGTAGAATGAGAGAATAAAACAAAAAAACAAAATGAGAATTTGAAATTTAACAGTTTTAAATTTGGATGAAATTTTTGTGTTAATTTATCATAAAATACATAAAATGTTATATAAAACACGGTCAATGAGCTGTATTACACGAACAGACTTTCTTTTAACCACTCCTTATGTTTAATATTTCTTTATCTTATCAACTTAGTTATATAATATAAATAATTATTATACTTTAAATAGTAATTAGAAAGTAATTTCAAAGGTAAAAGATATTGGAAAGTTTATGTTACAATATTACACAGAATGTGTATGAAAATCGAGCAAATCATGAGTTTTTTTATCGTTTCCAAATAAAAAACCGATAAAAGTATAACTCTAATTTGAAATCTTACTCAAAACACCCTAAAATCCAATTTTTTCATATCTATCAAGTTCGGCCAAGGATGTGCCTTCATATTCAAGAAATTTCAACTAAAGTTTAGACGTTGATTCAATTCTGTTATCTACGCACAGATTGATTTTTTTCTTTTATTATTTAAAAAGTAGTACAAAATATTAGAAGTAAAAAAGACACATTACTCAAGACTCGAATAACTTTAATCGATAGGAAAAGCTTTCGAAATGGGGCTATGAAATATGTTACAAGGTTAATAAAATAGTCAATTAAATTTACGAGTATTAGAACTTTGATGAATTAGATTTTAGCTCTATTCAATTTGAAATTCGTCGAACAATATTGAATGATTTAAATACAAATAGTAGTTTTATTGAAGCCATATATGTAATTAACTGTAATTAATTTGGAAACTATTCACAAAATCAATAGTCCATCAATGGAATATATGGTTCACTCAATAATATGGCCATACAATAATGTTTAGTTTATTTCGAACGATATTCCAATTAGGTCTCATTATAAGCTTAAACAAACAATTACTTTTATATACTTTTCCAGAACCAATAATTGAAATTGAATCCATTATTTATTAATTAAGAATTAATTATGAAATAAAATACCAATTACAATTACACTTAAAATCCATTCATTTATCATTCCATTACCATTATAAAAATATGAAAAAAATTCAAATTCCGATTAAAAAAGTTAATAATTAAATTATAAATAATAATATGGTTTATAATGTATTTCCTTTCATCTATGTTTATTAAGATAGTTGCAGTATATTTCGAATTGCTATTTTGTCTTAAAAATGAATAGTCTTCAAATGTTGACATTTTCATCATTTAAATTTAATTACGGGTATCCTTATTAACCGAAGAACGACAACATAAAATATGTAGTTGTTTTTTGTGAATGATAAAATAGATTGGAGATTTTTTATTCTAACCTAATTTTTATTCCACGTAATTCGCTCCAACTTCCCCTGCCTGACACCATTTCTGACCATAAGTTAGTATAAAATATTAGCTATTCATGGATCTTAGAAAACTTGGAAGTAAGTAGTGAGGACGATTTCTCCCTGCACTTATACTCATTTGATTAAATTGGCATATAAACTGAACAATACCACATTTGTTTGATAATTTTGTCAACCCCTGCCACCAATTACAAGAAACAGATTATCAAGTCACTGAATATAATTGAACAAGTAATCTAAAATTATGGTTGTAGCAATCCTTATAAAAATATAAATTTCCTTTTAAATTCCTGTAAGGAACATAGGGAGTCTTAACTTCAACCAACGGGCCTAGACTTTTCGTGATTATTTGTTTTCAGTGTATTTATAACACCTAAACCAATTGAAAAAGGACCCAGTCAATCTTACCCGCGTTAGCACATCAGCAACCCTTATAGAAAAGATAAAACGAATTGTTGATCTGGCTGACTCAAATGAGAGTTCGGAAGTTCTTAATATAACAATATACTCAATTGGATAATTTTTTCCCAAGTTACATAATTTTGTAATTATAATTCATATTAATCGGTGAATGTGTTCCTCAATATATCAAAAGTCAATCACCCAAATAAAGCTATCAACAGAAGATGAACCAAATTAGTGATCAGGTACATATAATTGATTTGTTTATTATAATCTTACATAACATATCAATTAGTTTAATAAGTATATGAGGTTAAACAGCACATTAATTATTTAAACATATGTCTACTTTAATATGATAGTTTTGATTTCAAAATTGCAATAAAGTTAATTTTCAGTAAACAATGCGCACAAAATTCCACTGACGAATGTTTCCTATTTTCTGCATCTCACAACCGAAAACAATTTGGAAACTTTAATTGGAACTGAAATTAATGTCCTCGAAACATTCGTTCAACGAACCAGTTTCCTGTATTTTCACAACAATCGATACAGTTTAGACACAATCAGTGCTCTTAGTTGTGAAACTCGAAACTTTTGGCCCATCCTTTCCCAGTTTGGTGTTGAACCATATATCATTAGAATTGGTAAGCATAAGACAATGGAGCGAGCTACGTTTCGATTATTTATTTGCCAATTTCTGTTCTTCATGCATATTACAGCCATAAGAACAAATCAAAAGCCCATCGAGGCGAAGTGGGTTCAACGAGGACTGAGCGAAGGGGAGAGCCAAAGACACCACTTCAATTACTCTGCATGCAAATTTATGTACATACTCTACGGCAAAGGCTAAAGTCGGTGGCCAAAATGGGTCGTCGAGGACTTGTTTAATATCGTCAAGTTCAGGGGATTTTGCGGTGAATTAAAGTAAAAACACCCCTGGCATTGAAATGAAAAAAAGAATCAGAAAAAGTGGTAATCAGCAAATCAGGTTAATGCCTTCTGACACTTTTGCTCATAGGCTCCCAATTTCGTGCACAGCTTTCAAGAGGAAAGGATTTCCAGTGTTTCCAAAATTCACGACAGATTAATGTCTATGTCAGATTGTTTGTGCGAAATGATAAATAAAGCGAAGGTAACACTTTTCAAAGGCATTATCACAACGAGGACGTTCAAAAAGGATATAAATCCGATTTTCGGCTGAAATTTCTGAATCAACTTCAAGTTGTTTTCTTTCCGAATATACACCCCTTAAATTATTCCATCACAATTTTCAGGCAACGCAAAAAATTCATATATTCAGATTAATCTACAGAATTTATGCTCCAGATTGATTTTTGACATGTGCTAAAGGTCAAAGGATTTATCATAAATCTGAATATCAAATGATTCCCCAATCATCAAATGCAAACTCCAATTTATTTCACGAAAATTTACAAACAAATTGAATTTTCCAATCTAAGCCCTTTTGATAAAGGTCAATTTCAAGTATATTTAAGGAATTTGAGAAATTTAAATAAATTATCCAAACTTACTTTTTAATATGTAAAATATGGTATAGGATATTATCTATTGGTAATAATTATTAATACAACGAGGTCGATAAGATAAGGCATTATTAAATAAAAGGATTGTTTTAAGCTACGAGCGTAGCGAGTGCCTTAAAGCAGGTATTGATATGTTTGTAATGTGATGTAAGATGAGCCCGAACAAACCACATACTAAGTGAAATGGCAAACGTCGTCTTGCAATTTTCATTATGTTTAGGGTTTTATCAATAGAAGCATCATGGATTTAAATTAAAATTCTTTAAACCATTCTATTTCCTCATTCACAAAATAGGTATTTATACAACAAGGTCGATAAGATAAGGCATTATGAAACACAATAATTGTTTTAAGCTACGAGCTTAGCGAATCCCTTATCGAAGGCCCGAGTGTTTAATAATGCTTATCGATCGGGTTTTATACTAAATTTTATGCATTTTTAAATAAAGTAACACAAAATCTATTTTATAGAAATATATGGTGTTCTGTTCCACACACTTTACCTGCCTTTGTTGCTCAATGAATAATACAGGATAAGGATAGAAAATTCTTAAATTAAAAATAAATTCAAATAAACCAGTGTAACGGTTTCGCAATTTTGTTAAACTTTAATTTCATTGTACCGATAAAAAAATTGAGAGAAACTTTATTGATAATCGCTTTTGATTTCTTCGGAACAAATTCTTATATTTGGGTCAAAGTTTTTAATGATGGTTTTGTTTCTTTTTCATATCAAAATGATGATTCAAAACAGAATTTGTAAATATTAAAATCCATAACTGCAATCTGAGAGTGTCAGATAATGTTCGTAAATATTCGTCAATGTTCATCAAAATTTGTGAATATTTAACAGTAAAACAGTTTTAAAAAAGCACTATATCTTTAAAAAAAACTTTAAAACACTTGTGCTATAATATCGACTTTGACCGAGAAAATTTGAATGTCATAATATCAATTTTGAACAACAAAAATTCATAATAAATATTCAATTTCTGAGTTTCTATTAAATCATCTATTTATTGTCCTTTAATAACAAATATCAAATCGCGATTCAATCTATTGATTGACTCATAAATTTAAGTGATATTTTATTTCCCATTATTTACAATTTATCCAATCAATTGTTGAATGAAAATATGATCTCTCTATTTATTGTCAATAAATACATTCTGTGCTTCCGTAACTTTGTTATGAATAAGTTCATTTTATACTATCTGAAGCAAACAATTCAAATAAAATACAATAAAATTCGTTTAATATGACTCCTCTTACAAAGCGAAGTTTGGACCTCATAATAAAGTTATCATAAAATAGAAGGACATATTTACCAGCCGGAAATTGAAACAAATTTCTAAGAAATAGTTATCTATTCTTAAGAAGTTGTGTCTGGTGACTGAAAACAAGAACGGAGCAAATTCGGTCTGATTGGTTTTCCATAATCTATTTTGAGTCTCGAGGATAATTATTGATTGTTAAAGTTAAGGATTTCTTTCGCTTAGTTTGAAGAATTTGTTATTTCCCATCGTTGTCATTAGGGTTGGCCAAAAACGTGATTTTCAATGACTTGACAGACTAACAAGTCTTGGAAAAAATGACCAAGTCAATGACATGTTCTGTGTGTAAGTGCAACGTGAACAAAAAGAATATAAGACGGAAAGACACACAACAAAAGAAGCTGACATTGGTCGGTATTTGACCAATTGGTCTGACTTTGACTTGTTGGTCAAATTCAAATTAACGGATAATAAGTGACGCACGTCAATAAATGGCTTGACTTGTTCATGTCATTATACGCGGATTCTACTGTATATTCAAACAATATATATTAACTTATCAAAATATTGATTTTGCTAAAAGGGTAAAATTAAAAAAACAAAAATTTGAACCCTATTATAATTTCGATAAAAATCTGATTTGGTTTCAACCCAAACATTTGAATTGGCCTAAGGTTATGTATACTTATGGTACATACCGTTAACCAACAGCGTTATTAGGGAGAAAAATTCACACATAGCAGCCTCTTAAATTAACAAAGGTGGAAAATGAGCAAGTTAAAAATCGGATTTTACGATGGATCAGGGCATATTTTTCTCGCATTTAATAAATTTACGAAACAATAGTGCAGTTCTTACGGTATCCAATTGACCGTTTAACTTAAAGACAAATTTATCCATAGACTGTGATTATTTTCACTAGTGAAATAAAAATGTTGAAAAGCAAACCTTTCCATACGAAAGTGAAAAAATTAAGTTATCAATGGACTGTACCATTTAAATTTCAGTTGTATCATTTTGCTTCAAACCATTAAAATCAATGAAAAGTTAAATTTTAAAAGAATTTTTTCTTCTTTTACTGAAAAAAATGTATCCTGCATAGATTTAAGTTTCTATTTTCCGTTGTAAAATTCGCTTATTGCTCGATATTTCACAAACATTTTCTCAATAATAATAAAAAATGGCTATTCGTACAACGATGGAAATTAATTATCCTAACAAGGATATTTATCATCCATATTTATAAAGTAGGCGCGACCAAACCATAAATTAACACTGAATTAATACATTTCACACTTAAAAGGGACATGAAGTAATTTACTAAACGAAATGTGTTTATTGTTTGAATGATGTTTAGTGTTCCTTTTCATAGAATTTCAATGGAGGCCCGGTTAATGTCCACGTTCATTTAACAATTAATTACCACAATAATACGGCTTTCACAGAGCAGTTTAAAGCTATGAACAAATACTGTTCTATTGAGCAATTAAATTCAATAATATTAATTAAATATTTTATTTAAATTAGTTGTAATGAGTTTTATGGAAGTGTTGTAGATTCTAAGTCAGCGCCAGACACTGAACTGGTAGCCTACGCAGATGACATAGCAATTATAATAACAGCGAAAACGAAAAATTGGGTGGAAGCCACAACCTTGCTATCCAAAATATAATTTCGCAAATTAGAAGTTTGAGCCTAAGCATTGATATCACAAAAATGGAAGCAGTACTTCTCACTATCTAATAGAATGTAATGCAGAAGGACCTTAAAAATATTTCTTCTTTCAATTCCTGTAAGGAACATGGGGAGTGTCAACCTCAACCAACAGACTTAGACTTTTCATGAGTATTTGTTTTCGGTGTATTATTAGTCAATTAATTAGTCAAACCTAGACCAGTTGAAAAAGGACCCAGTCAATGCTATTAGCCCAGGAATCGAACCCAAGTACTCCGAAGAGGTAGCCGGATGCTTTACCGCATCGGCTATGATCATAAGCTCTGTTGTATTCTCAAAGATATTATACGAAAATTGGCAACATGAATGGGAAAACCTAGAACAACAAAAAGAAAACTGGACAAGGGTCTTTATCTCTCATGTAGAAACATGGTGTAAGGTAAATTATTATTTTACCCAGGTTCTTAGTGGACAAGGATAGTTTGGAAGTTATCTTAAGAGATTTAAAATTAAAGAATGTAACGCTTGTGCCTTCTGTGGGAAAATCGGTATCCCAGAGCACACGGTTTTTAAGTGTCCAAAATGGAAGGATGACCGAGACGCAATAGCAGACTTTAAACCAGAAACTACACATGTAGGTAAATGTCCAAGTCACCCTCACCACCAGGGTGTATTTTGCATATTTCAAAGACAACTCCTTGTAAAGTTAATAATAAAAAAGCTACTACCAAATAAAAATATTAAAAAAAAATGTGAAAAAATAGGCACAGTGTGTTTATTAGAGTGAGATGGGAATACTCGCAACGAAAAGATTTGACAACAATATGTACTTTCATTAAATTGGTGACAATTTGCGTGCAAATTTTGAATTATTTCAGCACTCCGTGCTGTAAAGTAAACCGTTATAAAACCAATTTGCATTAGAAAAAAAGGATACTTTTCGATACGGAATTGCATAAAGGCTCTTTTTCTATATGGAATTGCACAAAATAATTATTTATAGGATTTTATACTTTTTTCAGAACAGTTATGATAAAATTTGTACTTTTTTCTTATTCCTGTATCAAACTACATTTTGCAATTGAGATTCAATTTTTATAGGAAACACTTCCATACGTAAGAGAACTTTTCATATTTTAATTATCAGACATTCTTATATGATTAGCCGGTAATGAAAACAAGTAAAAATAATACCTTCTCGTTTTAAACTTCATTTAAATTTAAAAAAAAGTATCTGAACCATTGTTCTCTCGAAAAAAATACCTGTTGTTTTTCCATCTCCGGAATGTTGTGATTGGTTATAAATATTAATTTCAATGAATATTAAATAAAATGAATTATTTATGAAAAACGATCTTTATTGTGACAATTAATTATGAAAATCGTTAATAATTGAAATAATGATAAATTTAATGAGAAACATGTATTTTCAATCATTTCATTACCAGCACGAAAAACAATTAAAATTTATTGCGAAATTACTTAATCAATGTCGTTACTTAATTAAAATTGATTTATTATCCTTTCATACCGAAATTGTGAAAATAAGTACCTACAAACAATTAATTTTCTAGTCATAAAAATCAATGTGAAACACAAACAGTGGTCGAATTTAGTATTAGAATGTAAAACACGGAATTTATGGAAAAAAATCATTGAAAGTCTGAAGTGAGTGTGATCTACTCGAAGCCTCAGGGCCAGGGACCGACATAATTTTTCCATTATACAATTAAAACTGTCCCCCAAGTCCACTCCACTCCTCATCTCTGCCGCTCATCTCCTGACACAATCCAATTTTAATTAAATTTCACCGTCTCGTCCCCAGCAATCTGGGCTCTATGGTCGCACTGTGGTTCGCTTTGCATTCCCTCATTTCGCCACTTTTTGCACCGACACTCGGCGATGAATTTTGGATGAAACATGAGCACGTAAATGGGTTAACAAAACGTGGATAAATACCCTCGCCGAAAACGGCATTCCAAATTGCGCACAAAAACACACACAGCTTTTTGGGAAAAAGTTTAATATCACCCCACTTGTTACACTTCACTCTTTGCGCGGTCTGCAGTGTTCCGCGAATTTGCAACTTGTCTCAGGAATTGGCCGGCTTTTTCCCCCGTACATTAAAACGATTTTCAATTAATCAGAATTAGATCCGCTTGGCACTGGTAATTACCGCAATTGATTAAAGGCAATGCTTTGCATCAGCTTCCAATTGAACAGAATGTGGCATCTTAAGTGGGACGAGTCACAGATGGCGACTTCCGCCCCGCCACGGGACACCCAATTCAATAACCAGAAGAGACATTTTATTAATAAGGCGCTGAGAGCACCCAGGGACAATGCATTAATAAGATTCCCAAAAAATAAGATTTTGTTTTGATTATCTCAGGAAATAAAATACGTGATAAATATTAAGCTCTCCGAATTTTTTAAAAACATAATGATCTACTAAAACCTTGATAACTAACATTCTTTTCTAAGGGATTCTCCTCACACTTCGTTTGAAATTGAAAATTTACTTTGAAAAAATAATTTGAATTTAATCATGTTTATTAAAAAAATATGGCACATTGCTTGGACAAAGACATGGTATTAATTTGAACTTTTTTTGACAATTTGCAATAAACCTAAACATTAAAATTCGTGGAAAAATCTTTAAATGCTTTAATTATTGAGATAAAATATTATCCACGAGCTCTTTGTATTTACTCCATAAACTTCCTCCTGAAATCAAGATTATAATTTCTGTCTTTTTCCTTTTTTAAAAATTTTACTGAAAAGCTCGCTTCAACTCGAGATTTAAAAAACGTTCAAATACGATTTAACTAAAGTGTTGAGAGCATATTTATATAATAGTTATTTATACAACAATAATGCTTATCGACCGTGTTTTATACAAAATTTTATGCATTTTAAACAATTTAACATAAAAATCATAAAAATTCTTCGAATTTCTGTAAAAATACATAGTGCGTCTCTATGATAAACCACAAGTAAACGTAGTTCATGAGTTCTCCAATAGGTGGCTTTTTAAACACAAACAAAACACAGTTAAGCCACGCCCTTCAAAATATAAATTTGTTGAATTTCTTTTATGGAGGTCACACTTTAATAATAAAGAAGAAGCACACGTGCTTTAAAGAATTCTTTAAAGCAAAGGACAAAATTCCAATTTAAAATTCGAATGACCTTATAAGACAACATTTGGTTGTAAACAAAATGTATACAAATTGTCAATTCTGTGAATGGACCATGTTAGTTACTAAATTGATTTTGACTTAGACTATGAAATTTTCAGTCACAAACACATTTTTAAAAAATGGATGAAAAAACGAAATAGAGATTGACTGGTTTGTCATAAATCTGGCCTTGTTTTTCTTTATGACAATGCTTAAGTATTACATATTTTTCATTTAAAAAAAATATCAGTTTAAAATTGTTATATTCCATACAAATTTTCCAGAAATAATTCTTTTCTTGAAACTTTAAAAGCAAATTATAAACAAAATTTAATCAGCTTTTTGTTTTGATAATATAAAGTTCAATACACGCAAAACTAATATAGCAAAAATAATTTTTCTGTTAATGTGACATAAAAAGAATTAATCGAGCTCTCAACGAGGTGTAAAAGTGCTCTTGACCCCCTTCTGCTGTCAACCTCTAATGTGTAAAATATTTATGTCATCTTTTATGACAAAGAAGGAGCAAAAACGGGAAAACTTTTTACGCATGTCCGTGAAAGGATTAATACTCGGATCATTTCACCATTTATTTTTGATAACTTGATTGATTAGACACATGCTTCACGCCCAGAGAGTTACCAGACAATCCGATTAATAAACCCAACAAATTCAGCCTATCATCGCTAATGATAGAAATTTACGGAATTGATTAGATGGGTAGAGAATTAAGATAATAACCGTAATGGTGTTCAATATTAATCAAAAAGTTTCACGATCTCGATATTATATCAATTTACATATTGTTTCTTTCATAGCTGTTTCTATCCACAAATTATTCAGGAATAATACCATAATTGAAACATAATGCCTATTGTTTTCTAACAATATTAAATTGGTATAATCATTTAATATATAATACAATAACTTTTCTATTCACCACAATGTGCACAGTTAAGATAAAGGAATTGAATGAAATAGTTTAAAATAACTTTTTAATAAAATTTTAAATAATGGTAATAAATCAAAAATCATAAAAAATTAAATGTTAGAGAAACACATTATTGACATATAATTGTAAAATATATGTACTGCTTATCGACCGTGTTTCATACAAAATTTTAAGCGTTTTTAAATATATTAACACTAAAACAGTTATGCATTATTTTATTTATAAATTCTGTCTTTGTTATGAAAAAGAAACATAAACATCATTGAAAGCTAATATCCAAATATTAGAATTTGTGCCGAAGAAATCAAAAGCGATTACAAAAAAAAATTCTCTCAATTTATTGATGAGTGCAATGAAATTAAAGTTTAACAAAATTGTAAAACCGTTACACTCGTTTATTTAAATTTATTTTTAAATTAGGTATGTTCTATCCTTTTTCCACATTCCGCTTTGAACAACAATTTTTAGTGTGTGGTACAAAGCAACATATATTTCTATAAAAATTTAAAGGATTTTTAAGATTTTGTATTAATTTATTTAAAAACGCTTAATATTTTGTATAAAACACTGTCGATGAGCATTATTATCTCGGACCTTCTTTAAGCCACTCGCTTCGCTCGTGGCTTTTAATAACCCTTGCGTTTAATAATGCCTTAACTTATTGACCTCTTTGTATACATTACTATTTTGTAAATAATTCTATAACATATATTAAGAGACATTCGTGTCTTGATAATTCGAAACTTGAGGGACTCATAAACTATTATAGACAGTTTTAATTATGAAATGGTTTCATTGTTTTGCTCAGACAGCTCAATAATTTTTTAAATAGATAAGGTGTCTGAAATGATGCAACAACAAGTCTACAACTTTCAATTGCAATAGCAATGGATTTATTGTTTGAATTACGGAGACCATTAAAATATATTGATTTGGTTATAGTATTAAGAATTTTTTTTAGGAAACTCGTGATGACTTTGAATTATAGAAGGTTCGAATTATCAAGAGTCGACAGTATTCATTTCTTGATTAAAAATTTTTGCAGTGTTTTATCGGTTAAGAATTTAAATAGATTAAAATCAGTCCTGTGCACCAACAAGATCGACGTTTAACCAAAGAAGTAATACAATAGGATCCAATTAATATGACTTCGGTTATAGTGTCGATTCGTTTATTAAGACGAAATACAAAAAGAAGTTAACATATAAAAGGCATTGTAAAGAGACGTATATAATGACAGGTTTATAATGAGAAGTTGATCCTGGTGTTTAAAAAATTGTATCCATTTATAGTGACTGACAAGATTTTTAATAGCGATTTGTGAAAAAAGAATAAAAAACATTTATTTTGATTTATTTGTTTTTCTATTTTCTCTTTATATAATATTATTTCCACCAAAATGTTTATTGTTCATTTTCTTCAATATGTTTTGTATAACGTCTGCTTCGTATGACATATTTTTCACTTCCCCTTTATACTATATAACCGGATTCTACTGTACATAAAAAAGAGTTCTATATAATTGAAGATATTTGTTTTCAGAATTTTGTGACTAAACTATTTCACTACAAATAGAATCAATTCAATTTCACTAAGCTCAATCATTGTTTCGATTACAAAGTTCTAAAATTATCTTCTACGAGATATTTGAAATGGTATTTTAATGTCAATCATCGAGTAAATGCGTTCCAGTAATTTCAATTACGACTTTACTATCCTCATCACCTGTACGTAATTACATTCTTTATTGTCCCTCATTTTAACGATGAACTATTAGACTTTAATGGATTTAATCCTTTAAATAATAGTCATTATGGATATTTACATTACATCTTGATGCCTTCATCTTAATTAACCAACGTAATTGATTTTCACATTAAATTTAATTGTGCTTACATCAAAGAATGTCTAATTATGAAGGTGTTCTAGTTTTTATAATTAATAATAGTTAAATAGATATTCATTCATTGAAGATATGATTATTTTATGCATAATGTTGCTTAATATTGGTCTTATGACACTCAAAGTCGTTATTATAGCACAAGTGCTTTAAAGAATTTTTTAAAGCACGTTTGCTTTTTCTTTATTAATAAAGTGTGCCTCCGTAAAAGAAATTCATTAAATTTATATGGTCGTCAGTTTTGAAGTGCTTAACTGTGTTTTGTTATAGTTATTTAAAAAATAAGCCACCTATTGGAGAACTCATGAACTACGTTTACTTATGGTTTATCATAGAGGCCATACCATGTATTTTTACAGAAATTCAAAATTTTTTGATATTTTTATGTCAATTTATTTAAAAATGCATAAAATTTCTATAAAACACGGTCGATAAGTATTACTAAGCACTCGGGCTTTCTTTAAGGCATTCGCTTCGCTCGTGGCTTAAAACAACCGTTGTGTTTAATAAGCACTTATCTTATTAAACACACTTTCCATTTAAAATTTTTATATTAAATATGATTTCCTAATTAGATATAATTAAAAATGAGAGGAAATATGTTTCATTAGAGGAATTTCACATTTACAAACAAGGCTTGCACATAATAAAAAGGAACTAATTGAAGTCTTGTTCAAACTTTGTTCAATTGCATTTAATTAACGTTGCAGAAAAATTACAAAAAGCTTGTTTTAAAATTTCATTATGTTCAATTCTCTACTGAATAGTGCTCGTATTGTGCCTCGGGATAATTCTGATTCGTGTTTGTATTTAATTTAATATTACTTTTTTAGTTTTTCTTTTGGGAAAGCAACAAGTGCTATTAATGTTTAATATTGGATCACTTTTTAGCACCCACTTCCTTCCACACCGAAACCGCAGAGCCCTTACACACCCGGATCAACCGAACTAAACCACATAGAGAAACCCGATTCTGATGAAAGCCAGCCACAGGCTATTGATTTTTCATCACACAAAAACGCCCATTGAAATCGAACCTCTCTTCAACAGATTCAATCGAGAACTAAGCAATCGCGCGCGAGCTATAAAGCAATCCAGTGATAAAATACATACATTTACGCACTCTACGTTGATATGTTGACCACTCTCTCGTGTAATTGTTTTCAATTACAAAAGCCTTTGTGCTCTTATGTACACCCGAACAAGTGGAATACATCCACACGTATGCTTTAAAGTATATAATCATGATTACAAAGCGGTTCAGGAAAGTAAGGGTCTGATATTGGATTATCCCTTTAATATTAGGTTGGGGAATTTAAGCTCAAGTGTTGTTCAAAATTTCATTGTGAGTATTTTAAAAAAAAACCTTTTTATTATCATGTTCAACACGTGCTTGAATATTAATAGGGTTTTTATTAAAATGAACTATTTACAAAAAAAAACACGGAAAGCAATAACGTCCCACCTTAAAACGTC
This sequence comes from Clogmia albipunctata, assembly GCA_001014945.1. NCBI lineage: Eukaryota > Metazoa > Arthropoda > Insecta > Diptera > Psychodidae > Clogmia > Clogmia albipunctata. The sequence continues at coordinate 28,421 of JXOV01002022.1, forward strand.
CGTGAGTTTTCAACAAAATTTATTAAAATTAAAATGTGTAAACACAAATTATCATACTGATGAGAGGAACTTTTACTTTAATATAACTTGGTGTACATAGTCATGCTTGTATATTATGATTACTTAAAATGAAGGGGTTTTTGCAATGGATTTATTTGTTTACTTTTCAAAATAATATAAATATTGATTTTTTAAAATTTTGAACCTTTTACGAAACTGAAATTAAACTACAAAAAGATAGAAACTGTAGAAACTAAACATTGAGAAAAGTTTTCTTATTTTTCAATAACAAATATTATCATATTTTAGGGTTGTGAAAACTTAATCCTATTAATATGGTATTACTGTTATTTTTAATTGTTTATATACCAAGTATTTAAAATTCGATAACGAGAGCTAATTTTCATTTCTAATAGCTCTCAAATTCCTGAAACTTAATTGTAAATAGTTTTGTAGACTATAATATCAATTGTAGAACCATGGAATTGAGGCTCGGTGAATGAGTGGACGAGATTTCTTGTGAGGGTCCCGGCTCCAAAAAAAAATCTATTATTGATTTTGAAAGTCCCTTTAATCATTTCGAAACTGTTGGTTTTGAAATGTGTTTAGCCTTTGTCAGATGCGATGGGAATAGTATGTTTCGATAGAAGTGGTGAAATAGAGGTTATAACAGCACGAATTTACCATGCATTTTGACGAGCGCAACGAGCAAAATAAGTAAATTCATGCTGTAATAACCTATTTCACATGTGTATTGAACTCTATTTTGTGTAATTCTTAAAAAATATCAGTTAATCGATAATTACGTTCGCAGTGGTTTTTCCAAATTGTGAAACAAGTAAGACAGAAAGAGAACCACCACTTAAATAAATCTGAATTGATTTGAGAGAAATAGAAACATTCCCATCTCACTCTAATAAAATTTATCGAAAATCTGAACAGATTGAGTTATGACAACAATATTTAATTTCATTAAATTGGTGGCAATTTTTGTGAAAATTTTGAAATATTATCGCACTGCTGTAAAATAAACCGTTAAAGAACCAATTCGCGTTTAAAATAAGCTTCTTTTCAGAATTGCACAATAGTTATTTGTGCTAGAAGGCTGTAAAGTTGTTTAACGAGTGAAACGAGTGTTTTATCCTTTCCGAGTTAAAAACAGGACTTTACACCCGAGCAGGATATAACGCTTCTTGCACTGCACTCATGAGCACTGAAATTTTTA
>JXOV01002022.1:33726-56096 GCA_001014945.1 Clogmia albipunctata
GCTTCATAGAATCTGATGAGATCCATGATCCGGATGTCGCTGAGTTCCAGGAGATCTTGAAAGACGTAACATCATAGATATTTGATATATGTCTGTCAGACCCATCGAACCCTGTAAGTTTCACTCTAGAGCCCTCTTCGCTATATTGTCGTTGATCTTGCCCTAGATAATCGCCAAAATTCTTCGTTCGACACTTTATTCGCTCAGAATTTTTTTTAGTATACATCTCAAGGTGGCCGCCCCATAGCCGAAGAGGTAACATTCTCGTCTGCCTCCACGGAGACCGTGGGTTCGATACCTGGGCGGATTGGATTGACTGGATTCTTTTTCAGCTGGTCTAGGTATTATTAATTGACTACTAATACACTGAAAATAAACATTCATGGAGAGTCTAACATCCGTTGGTTGAGGTTGACATACCCTAAGTTCCTTATTGGAATGTAGAGGGAACTTCTTTGTCGTACACCAGCACTGGCAGAACGAATGTATTAAGTGCACATAGCTTTGTCTGTTTATTGATAACGCATGTTGGAATGCAGTCTATGAAGTGCTTGGCGCGCTTTATTAATCCGCGCATCGATGTCATGATTAGTACATTTATTCTTCCACATTATTATGCCAACGTAGCAAAAAATTCAAAATAATGCATTATTATTTCTATCTAAATCATGAACAGATCCAAAGAGTCAAGTACTTAAGGTCAATATTATCTTGTGAAAGAGATGTTGAAGCGGACGTGGTACAACATGTTAGCAATGGATGGATGAAGTGGAGGTTTCTGTGAGAAGTTTGTGCGATAGACGTTTGCTCATCGAACTAAAAGGGAAAATTTATAAGACTGCCGTCTGTCCAGCCATAATATATGGATCTGAATGTTAGGCACTCAAAAAGACGTCCAAAGATTCATAAAAAAGAGATGAAATGCTTGCGACGGGTTACACGTTTGGATAGAATACAAAACAAACGCCTTGGATGTAGCTTTGGAGTTTCCCGAATTGTTGACAAACTAACGGAAAGCAGGCTTTGACTTTATGGACCCATCATTGGACGTCCGGAGAACCACACAAACGAAAAACGTTTCAGATCGAAGAGCCACCAAAAAACAGGAATACCAAAAACAACATGGACATGAACACTGCAAATTTGGAACAGAACACCCCACAGAATAGAAAAGAATGAAGATTACGTACAAGGAAAGCCGAACCCATGTAAAATAATCTCTTCAATGTAATCAGTATGACTTATTTAAATTACCCAACAAATAATCAAAGGACTAAGTAACATTGAATTTGAATCAGCAAAATACAAATGAATGTCCTTTGCAATAATATCCAAAATGGGAGCTGTTCAAATAATGAAATTTCGCGGAATCAGAAACAATCCGGTTTAATTAAAATTGCACATTTTGATTTTCAGTGACACAGCAAATTGTGTTGTTAACTGGTATTTGATGTATAATAACGTTATTGTTCCATTTCAGAGAAAACAATATGAATACTTACTCGAAAAGTAATACTTTAAGCTCAAATTTAATAATAATTTCCTCATCTCCTTTACAATAGAACCGCGTCATCAGAGATCCTTTTATAGCAATTTTCAGACTCGGAATCTGTCCTTATTTTACATCTCGCATTTCGTAGTTTCGTTCGCCGATTGGCTACAGTTAAATGTATAAATAACGATTGATAAGGCGGTTAAGTGTCCAAATTGAATTTGAGAAAAACGCTCTCAAGTCCCAAGTCGGGTTTGGGAATCGGGCGAGAAAAGGGAAAATGGAAAATAAATTAGTAAAAGGATTCCTTGGCCGTCATCATCGACGGACAATAAAAGACATTCCTTTTGTGGCCCAATTTGGCTTTCAAATCCGTCAGATAGGAATCTTTCCCCGAAAAAGTAAAATACCGAATAATTCTTTCAAAAGCTTTCAGTTTAAAAAGGACCTAATGGGAAACGTAATTAGAAAAAAAGAGGTCGATTGATTAGTTCTAATTTTACTAATTAAATATATCATTTTTAAGAGTTTGTTAAAAGCATTCTTTTAAATTTAATGTACTTACAAAATTTTCGGAAGCTTTATGCAAATATTCTATTGTTATTGAAATACAGAATCTGATATGAATAAAACAATCGCTCTTTATTGGCAGGATGAATCATTCTTGAAACAACATTTACTCATAAGAAAATACCATCTTCCGTGACCAGCAAAAAAAATAAAACTACCTTTTAATACCTGTATGGAACATGAGGAGTTTCAACCTCAACTAACGAGTTTAGACTTTTCAGAACTATTTGTTTCCAACTTTTACAGGACTGAAACAAGGAGATGGATTGGCCCCCATACTATTTATCATTGCATTAGAATATGCAATACGAACACTTGGAGTAGACCAAACGAGATCAAATTTTGAACAAAACAGTCAACTTCTAGCTTATACCGATGACGTAAATATAATAGCTAAAGACCAACACTCTGTTTTTTTACTTTTAGATAAGCTCAAAGAATCCGGGAAAGAAATAGGTTTTCAAATTAATTTTGAGAAAACTAAATATATGGAAATGACCAGAGCCATAGCAAGGACCAACAGTACGACGAATGGAATAAGCGAAGTTGACGATTTCCTTTACTTAGGTAGTAACATTAATTCTGAAGGAAGAGAAATAGCTGAGATTCAAAGGAGAACAGTTGCTATCAACAGGGCGTATTTTTCACTGTCGTACATATTGAAGTCTAAAGATATCACAATAAAGAACAAACTAAGAATTTACAAAACACTAATTAGACCAATTTTAGGATACTGAAGCGAAACCTGGACAATAACAAAGACGGTTGGAGAACAGCTAAAACGTGTGGAGAGGAAAATTTTTCGACGAGTATTTGGACCGGTATATGAAAATGGGTAATAGAGGATCCTACACAACGAGGAAGTTTATAAATTGTATCAGGACGACGACATATTGAAGTTTATAGAACTAGGCAAGCTGCGATGGGCAGGACATGTTTCCAGGATGGACGAAAGCAGATTCCCCCAAAAAGCTATGGAAGCGCACGTTGCATTTCATTTAGTAAAAATGACTTAATGAAAAATTTCCATGAATTTGAACGGTTCCTTCTTTTATTAAAATAAATGATTACTTAAAAGCTTATTTCTGTTAGCGAATTTCAATCCGTAAAGATAGAGTATTTGGTATGAATTGTATAATAGTGAACAAGCAAATTAAATTGCTTTTAATAAAAACTTCAACATTTTTGGTATAAAATTCATCCACAGTCTTAAGAGTATTTCAACAGAAGCATTGTTTAAAGTGATATTTAAATCTCAATTTAAGGCCTAAAAATCTAGAATAACAGAAATTTTGGCATTTTATTTGAGCACAAAAACACCACAAAGCACAAGAATGCTGCTATTTACAAAATTGCCAATTAAAGTGAATTGGAATTCAATTTGCGTGTTTGCCAGTCTATCTAAATAGCACACATATTTGCCAATTCACCCTCGGGCGGCGACGGGCCTTATCCCAAAATTTAATACTGTTCGGATGAGTTCACGGTTCAACAAAAGCAACAATGCAAGGTTATGGGAGCTGCTGCTTTCGAGGTACGTAAATGGATGAACCGAACCGTTGGAATTGTATTTACTTATCTCTTTCCCTTGCTGAACAATTTGTCCCAGACTCTAGTTATTTCTTTTGCGCTGCTGATGCAGAAACGGTTTTTCACAGAAGAATACCGACCCACATTTTGTGAAACTATGACGAAAATTCGCAGACAATTTCATCCTCTCCAAAACTTTTTACCCTCTGCTCATTCCAACACGAAAGTGGAACCGCTTTAAATAACTTTCTTTCATAATTAAAAACTCGGAGTTTTCCCTCTTAACAATTTATTTACACAAACAAGAGTTAAAAGAAGAAGATTTACTTTAGCAAAGTGTTAAGTCTTAAAGTTTTGAATTGAATTCACATACTACACGTATATTTAAATTATTACGATATTTTTATAATTTTTGTATTATCAAATCTATTAGAAATCTTCTATTCTTTTATTGTATTAGTTGTTGATACTTTATTTATACCCGCTTCGTAGCCGATGTGGTAACGCAGAGGCCATGGGTTCGATCCCTGGGCGGATAGAATTGACTGGGTGCTTTTTCAACTGGTCTAGGTGCTATTAATTGACTAATAATACACTGAAAACAAAGTGTCATGAAAAGTTTAAGACCGTTGGTTGATGTTGAAACTCCCCATGTTCCTTACAGGAATCGAAAGGGAAGATTTAATTGTTTTTAATTAATTTATATTAATTTTATAGATAATAGTTATTTATAGGACTAGATTGAGAAGATGATTCATTATGAAACAGCAGAATTCTTTAAAACAATGAGCGTAAAAAAGTTTGAAAGATGTGCAATGCTTATCGCTTATGTTTTGTACAAGACTAAGAATTTTTATTCAAGTTGGCACAACAAATTTTAAAATTCTGTGATTTTTTAAAAATAAATTTAATATCTCTATCTCATAATAAATTTTTCCTTTTTTTGTTTTACAAGTAAATTTGCTATCTTTGGTTTCTTTTATGCACATAGGAAATTTATTTTTTCTCTTGTGCCTGTATTCGTATATTCGTTGTTTTTTCTCACAACATTTGTTTGGGCGAGAAGTCAGAGGTTTTGCTAATATTTAGTTATTTTTCCATTTTAGTTCCATAAAATCGATATTATGGTACTAATATTTCTTCTATCAAATCGTTTTATAGCACAAGTGCTTTAAAGAATTTAAATGTCTTCATTATTAAAGTGTAAGCTCCGTGAAAGAAATTCAAAAAATCTATATTCTAGATGTAAGTTTAGTAGTGAATGGTCAAATCATCCATCGAAACAGTCCAAATTAATAAGAAACAACTAATTTAACAACTGCAACGTCTGATTTTTCTGTGTACAAGTTCATTCTTATATAATTGTATAATCGTCTCAAGACAGTAAGATAAAAGTTTTATTACACAGTATAAATAGAGAATGACACTGTGAACAATGTGAGATAGAATTTTAAATTTAGAAATTTTAAATTTGAATTTAATAAAATCTAAAAATTTAGTTTTAATTAATTTTAAAATGCGTAAAATCTTGTATAAAACAATTTTGATAAGCATTATTAAACACACAGGCCTTAGTATTTAATAATGCCTTATCTTATGGTAGTTGTATAATAGTATATTGCGATACAAGTAGTGAAATATAGGTTATTACAGCATGTATTTTGACTTCCACAGCGAGTAAAAATAGGTAAATGAGTGCTGTAATAACCCATTTCACATGTGTATTGAACGCTATTTTGTGTAATTGTATAAAAATTTTAAAAAACCGTTTATAGCGGTTTTTTCAAATTGTGTAACAACTCACAACGGAATTTTCATATTAAAATATTTAAATAATAAATTAGGTTTTGACAATAATATGTAATTTCATTAAATTAGTGACAAGTAAAACACAGTGTGTTTATTAGTGTGAGATGGGAATACCTCTTAACGAAATTCTCAATTTCAAATATTTCAATAATAATGTGTGGAGATTGGGTTATTACAGCAATATGTAATTTCATTAAATTGGTGACTAATTTTCGTGAAAATTATGAAATATTACCGTAAGCGTGTTTTAAAGTAAACCGTTACAGGACCAATTTGCGTTAAAAAGAGGCTACTTTTCGATACGGAATTGGAAAAAATAACCTTAAAAAATTTCTAAAACGCTAAAATTTCTTTAAAGTACACGTGGTTCTAATACGACTTTTAAAGAACACAATACTGTAATATTAAGGGAATGTAAAAAAAATAACATAAAATATCCAACATTTGCTTATTAATTTCACCGAAATTTAGCATTGAAAAGGTTTGCCTGATAAAAAAAAAGTTTTGATCTCTTTATTCAAATCAAATTTGATTTATACCAAATGATTTTAAAATTAATGAATCTCACGCTTTCTGAAAATTATAGGCCTTTCGGAAACATTTGTGCAAAGGCTTAAATAAATACTAAATTTTGTGATGTTGGCACAAAGGATAACAGCCAACTTTTGATCTCGAAAATCTAAAAACTTTGTGTTAAAATATTATTTATTTTTGCTTTAAATTAAAAGAGATAAATTTAATAAAGCTACTTTACAATCAAAGCTAATAAAAAGTCCTCAACTATTATTTAATAATACTTTCACGACTAACTTTCCATATTCAATTGAATTAAAACTTTAATCATAAAAAAACTCTCGACTTAATCTATGTACTCGTACAAAGCTTCAAAGATATAAGCAACGTGCATGGAATAAGTGGATTTGTTATTTGATGTTTATGACATGAGTTAATTACTTCATAAAATTAAACATTAAAAGCCAATTCTGAGGGGGTTGTAAGTGCATAAAACGACTATATTACAAATTACTGAAAGCTCAAGAAGTGTGGCATTATTTTTTAATGGCGCTCATTACAACTGGAGGCAACAGAATAATGCACACAGGGTTTTTGCTGAACTCTACTGAATCTAATTACGATAATTCGCTCAGATTGCAGCGAATTCGAGGAAAAATTCACATTCCGCCGGCTGCCGGATGCTGGAAACTCTTTTGGTCTTAAGCTCGTTGTGATGAATTCATTACTGTCGGAAATCTCGTCAAATTCAGTAAACTGGAAGAGATTATACGTCTAAATTCCCGGTCTATAAATAACACATTTTTCGGCCGGCCCCAAAACTTAATTAAAAAGCTCCGGCTTATAAATAAATGTGTACCTATATGGAAGATTGGAATATTTTACGCAGGGATGCTTTTCGGAAAATTGCGATGATAAATCACTTTCCCTGGATCGCGTCAACCGTGTCGACTTTTGTCAGAAGGGCACAACAAAAACAAAGAAGCAGGAATCACGCCGCTGCTTATATTAAAACCAGAGTGCGGAAACTGGGAGCAACTCATGCTCATTGTTTAAATAAGAGCACCGCTACACAGCACAGCCCTATAACTAAATATCGCTTATTATTACTCTAATGTAAAACAATCTTAACTTATAGATCGAATTTAATAAAATCAATCACATTTCTAGTGCCAAAAATTTGTTCTTTGTCATTTTCCAATTCGGAAAGTTCCCTTAATAGCACCTTTTTAATATTTTTAAACAAAATCGAGGTCTGCTGATTCTCAAATTCCATCTTGACATAACCGACGAGAAGTCCACATCTTTCCGTGAAAGCCGAAATCTATGGTCTGATCATTGATCAAAGATCTACTTATTTCTAATCCGCTACAAACACTTATAAATGAATTTCCCAATCATTCCCCGAAGGAACATTGGTAGTAACAGGCAACTATTTAATCTTTTGATCTAATTTTTTTTAGAGTATTAGTGAAAAATTAAAATCACCTTATTGGACCTTTTAGGAATACCATTCAGCATCTCCATTTCATTTGGAGTATAGTGTCATTTGCTTTTCAACAACTATAAAATACTTGTTAGAATTCGCTAGATATTTTTATGAATATTTTGTTACACACAAAAGGAAAATTGTTGGTCCCAAAATAAATTGGATATGGAACGGAATTATTTAAATACTGGAATGTAAATGAACGAAAAAAGGGAAATTAAATCGACCCAGGAAACGGTACGAGGGATCCATTAGTGAAGCAGCAGATCGAGTTTTAGTAGTAAACGATCGGAAAAAAGTTGTCATCAACAGACAATAATGAAGGGGGTGTTTTCTTATAATCTTCTCAGTTGCTGCTACGTTTGGCGGTGTTAAAGAGTTTTCGAATTTTAAGGTGTCTATTCCACCATAGAACTTCCTTCTTTGTATTTGATAACGATTGATATTCTAAAAGCGTTGGTGATTGAGTGAATGAAAGGACATTCATTAGCCTATGCTGAAGATACTGATGATTCATTTCCACAATCAGTACCATCTTTGGGATTGTGTAAGGATTTGAATTATAGACTGTTGAAGTTGTCTCATCGGATTTAATATAATTAAAATGAAAGGTATTGTGAAATATAACCCATTTAAATTTAAAGAAATGAAAATTCGTATTTTTTTGTCTTACTTTGAACATCATTAAAGATGCTAATTGCAATACTTATTTACCATTTACTCGTAGATATAACAAAAATTTTGAAAGCAGGTGAGTGTAAAAATCATAACATTAATTTAATTATTAATATGTTTTAAGTCTCCTTATTCAATTTATATAATTTATAAAAATTCCTTTGAAATAAAATTTCATTCATTATCAAGAGTGAAATAATTCCGTAGTTTGGATTAAACACATAATTAATTGAGGCACCCCACTTAACACAAAAGAAGTCTGCGTTAAACAACAAAGAAGTGAACAGAGCTGATATGAAATGATAGTCGAGGACAATGATAATAATAACGCACGGACTTAAGCAGCCATTATGACAATGGCCATTCGGCGTCTCATTAGTGCATTCCACGGACGGGCTCATATTCACTGTAAATATTTACCGCTCAATCCCACCCATAAAGGCTCCTAATTGCTGAAATTTGTCACATCTGCTCAAACCTCCCCATGTCACTTGACAACGCCATAAATCAATAATTACCCCAACGTTTTTTGCACCCTCCCCAAAAATGGGTTGCCAAAACCAGTGCAATCTGCTTTTGATGTCCAAGGCTTAGATTTTGATAAATTGATTCAAACAACTTTGAAACATTCTATTCAGATACGAGTATATGAAATACTTTTAACATTGTTTAACCTTTTCATCAATTACGAATCAATTTTAATCAAAAAATTAAACAATTTAATCTAAGTACTATTAAATATTGATAATGATCCAACTTATAGTCATTTAAAAGACGCGTGGGAAAAGTGAACCATAATTAAACACGAGTAAAATTTTGCAAAACGAGTGAAATGAGTTTTTCAAAAGATACGAGTGTAGAATTATGTGTTATTCCAACCAGGTTTTTACAAAATTGTAAACAATTCGCCTATTTATTATTTATTTTCTGCGAAATATGTTGTAAAAAATAAGAAGACAATCCAGTAATAGATAATAGTCAAAACACACACAATTAAGGAAAAGTCAAATTTTTATATATCATGGAAACTGAGCATTGCACCGTATCACCCGTGGTATCAATCTTTTAAACCACAATTAGCCACCTCAATCAACATATAAGAAAAACCGTACTTTTAGTCATTTAATTGGGAAAAATTCAATTAGATTAATAAACCATTGCCTACTTAATTTTAGGGGCGAGAAAAATATCAAAATATATTTTCCATCCGGGCAACAAAGGTCTAAAAAAAATTTAATTAAATATTAGTTAATAGTTATTTATACAACAAGGTCGATAAGATAAGTCATTTTTAAATACCAGGCCTTAAAGAAAGCCCGAGTGTTTAATAATGCTTATCGACTGTATTTTATACAAAATTTTATGCATTTTTAATTAAATTATCACAAAATTTACAATTTTTTTAGAAATATATGTGTCTCAGCTCCACCCACTATATCTGCCTTTGTTGCTCAATGCGTAATGCGGAAAAAGGATAGAACATTCCTAAATTAAAAATAAATTCAAATATACCAGTGTAACGGTTTTGCAATTTTGTTAAACATTAATTTCATTACACCGATCAATAAATTGAGAGAAACTTTCTTAATAATCGCTTTTGATTTCTTCAGCAAAAAATTCTAATATTTGGATAATAGTTTTCAATGATGTTTATATTTCAATTTCATAACAAAATGTTGATTCTTAACCGATTTTTTAAATAAAAAAATCCATAACTGTAATCTGAGAGTGTCGGGTAAAGTTCGTCAATATTCGTCAATGTTCATCAAAATTTGTCAATATTTAACAGTAAAACCTTCAGTGTCGAAGTCATTTTTCACATAAATTAATGAATTTCGTTTACGAAGGTAGCACATTAATAATAATAAAAACTCAAGTGCTTTAAAGACTTCTTTAAAGCACTTGTGCTATAATAACGACTTTGACAGAGCACACTTGAATGTCATAATATTAATTTTAAGCAACAAAAATATATAAAAGTACTAATTTTATGTAATAACACGACCTGTAATTGTCTCCTGGATTTGAATAATGCATAATTAAACAGGATTGAATTATGGATTACTTTCTAGAAAAAGCATTGGCTACTAAAATGTAGACATTTTTCAATAAAATTGTATAAAGTAATTTGTTCTTGTAAAAAACTCGAAAAGTATCATTGTTCTGGAACTTTTAAATTTTACCTTCGGGACATTAAACTTTGACAATTTATTTGGTGTCAGCATTAGATCAATGAAATGGTTGTAAATTTGACAAATGATTCGTACAACTCAACTCAAAGTGAAAAGTTGCTTTAAAAAGTCCTTCTATAAAATATCCCATTTAAATTTGATTAAATAATAAATTCTATATAAATTACATTACTAAAAAAGTTTGTTTCACATAATATAATTATTAATTATACTTCCTGATGAAATATTCAAATTTGATTGATAAGTTTTGCCTAATTAGTCCCAAAATTTCCCTCAAGTTACTTTGAACAGAATTTGCTAATCCATAATTTTTATATTAAATCCTAATGAGACTTTGCTTCATTTTCACAGCATCACTGTTTTTACAAATTCTTGGGAAATTTATTCATCTCAAAATATTTGTTTAAGACTAATACAAACAAAAATAAACCCCCATGTTTATAAAAAGGAAACAACTAAAGAATTTCGAAAATTCATTAATTGTTTCAAAGAAAAATAATCATGTTTGTACGAAACACATAAAAACCAAGAAAATTATTACACAATGTGAAAAAATAACCACGTTCAAGTGAAATGAAATAAAAGAAATTTAATTTTAAAAACAATTTGGTATATCCAAACAAAGAAAATGCTCTTTGATATTAAATAAATATTTTTGAAAATCAAAATTGATTGATCTTTCGAGAAAAACTTTTTCTATTTTTTTTCCTGAAATCACTTATATTGGGAAAAGCTTATTTGTTTGAACTTTTTTCTATAAAGTCTATTTGTCAAAGCACAATTGCTGCACAGTCCCAAAAGGATTATATAACATTATCCCAAGTTTATTTCCATCGAATAAAGGGGAATTGGGAATAAACAAAACGACAAAAATGAAGTATGGCAAAGAATATGTGGAACCAGGAGAAATTCTCAATTTATTTCAATTTTTTAGGAAAGAGTTCGGTTTGTATTATAGATTGTCAAATAATTGTATTCAAAGCATAAACTGGTTTTGATTTCGTGACTTGTTTTTAATATATTTCAAAAATTTAAACATTAAAAAAACCAAATAAAAAAAGCTCTCTCTGTCACAAGAATTTTCACTCTATCGATACTAATGAAAGTACTTTCCAAATAGTGACGGTTTAAAGAACACTTGAGATTAATAGATTTGGTTAGGATAGAAGTCTAATTACATCTTTAATGCGGCACTGCACATTAAAGCAGTGTAGTTCTGGGCATTTAAAAGTAAGTTTTGAATTAATTAATATGTAAATCAAGAGATGGGTTTCAATTTTCTCTTCTTTTTTTGGATCAGGTCCAAACTTAGCAAGCTCAAAACGTGTTTAGTTAGCTTAGAAATAATTTTTCTACCAATAAACTCACTTAGAATAAGCTGAGAGTAGTGCTCTTTATATAAGTGTGTGCAAACCAGAGTACGATTAAAATTCTATAATGATCCTTTGCTCGCGCTGTTAAATGGCGAAATTAATTATTTTTGCACTCCTCTACCGAAATATACGGTTTTCGACATCCATTTGAGTTTCGTAATGTCTCACTTTATGGCACTCAGTGAAAATTTTGAATTTTTATTTCACTAGTGAGAAAAATGTCATAAACTATTCAACAAGTTTGTCTCAAAGTCAAAATTTGGTCGCCATTGTTGGCCTTAAACTACTCAAAATATTGGTCTCGGCAATACCATAGAACCGTGCCTACATTTCAAATTAATTAATGTTTCCTGTTTTAAAATTTTAATATTTATTTTCCGTTTCAACATCTATCTGCATACAATTTGGCTATTTTGTTTGATTTTTTGCACATTACGTAGATATCAGAGATAAATCTGCTTAACTGCAATGTAAGTAAATTATATTAATAGCCTTATATTACTTTAAAAAGAAATTTATTTTACATAAATTAAAGNAAATCAAACAAATGTTCCATGTCAAAATAAAATAGGCATTTGCCTAATGACCATGTGGTTAAGAGGAATTCCAACCGTTAACGGTAACTTTACAAGTAAAGATTTCATTTGAAACATTTGTGAAACATGTCAATTTTTTAATTTTCCTTGTAAATAATGTATTTAATGTAAACTTGTAGAAATGTTAGTTCTCATGAGTGTAAAGTCCTGTTTCCTCGGAAATGATGATACACCCTTGTATCACAACTATTTTTTTTAGAAAAGGGTCGTTCTCTTTACACTGCTTTTATATAAAGGACATTGGGTTTATAGGGGTTAAAAGTGATGAAATATCATAGACCCATTATTTATCTCCGCACAAAAGAGCAATATACGTATATGTCTGGACTTTGGACACATCAAAGACCTGGATTTTTTAAATTAGATTTGTCAATCATTTCCCATTCAGTTACAGATCATATTGTAATAATAATGTCTTTTTAAATTTTACAATTTTACTTTTAACAAGTGAAATTGAATAATTTATCATTAGTGTATGCTGAAAAACCGTAACTAATTAGGTTATTTACATAATTTTTTAAGCTATCTAATCAAAAATAATCATGGTCCCCTTAAAAATAATATCCCTAATTAAATATAGAGTATGTGATATTCAAAAAGAGAACGATCAAAATTTATATCGAACATTTACAAGGGTGACCCATCTGTTTCGGGACGTTCAAAAATTATTCCCACCATTAAAACTGTCTGTAACATTTGTTTACTATCATTTTATTAATGAAATAAATTTGTTTCTGTAACATTTTCAAACAACAACTTTCGTAGCCAAAACGCAGAACCATCATGCTTCTGAACTAATTGGCAATGTAAAGTCGTTGCTGTTTTATAAAGCGATTTAATTTGATGTATAAATAAATTACGGTAAATTATTTTGGTAAATATTCATAGTAGGAGATCTAAATGGTAATTAATTTCACCAAAATATGATAACGAAATTAGATCTAACCTTAATCTGTAAATTGACTTTGGTATTTCCAAACTCATTTGCAATTTATATGTTGATTGTTCAGGTAAGTAGGTATATGAATACGTTCTTTACACAGGTATTATGGCAAAGTATAAGCATTCTAGATAAATATTTTCCTTGAAATTTAATTTAAAAAATGGAAACATGTTATTACTTTCCAATTACTATCCATTCAACCTTCGACAAACTTTGCTCATTTTACCCCCCATTTGCCCGTTCCTTCTTCCCACTTATCTTCGCTTCATCACATTGCATTAAAGCCATCTGTGTCTTGCTTATGGCTTGATTGATTTTCCGCTCTTCCCTTCTTGGTTGACTTTCATTGGCAAAATCACACCTCCTTTTGAAATCATTAGAAAAGGAAGTTTAAATTAGGTGTGTTTACCGGAATCGAAAACTTGGGCAAACTGTCAATCGTCGGAATACATCCCTAATGGAATTTTACAGGAAAATACGTAGAACAAATATAGGATATAAATTTTCATATGATTTAATTTGAGTTTGAGTGATGAGTAAAAGCTTTTAGTGGAGACGCTTGGTGAATTTCTAACAAAGAGCTATTGTTACAGGTATTCAATTCAATCTAATCCATTATTATTTCAATAGTTCTAACTCATTATCCCTTAAATCCGATATCAAATATGTTTTAACCTTTTCAAATTAGAATTTGAATCATTATATACTAGAGTAATAATTCATAAAATTAAAATGAATATTTATTTTACAAAAACTACAATTCAACAGATGGGTAATTTTGTAAATGTTCAATCGTTTTTTAATTCAATTTCAAAAATAATAAATCAACAATACTTGTTAAGAAATAAGGCCAAATTTTATATAAATGAGTTGAAACACCCGTTTCAGGTTTCTTCTTTTCATCCATTTCGACAACTCGTAAACATTTCTTTACAACAAAATGTCGTCTTAAAAGATAATTTGATTTTTAAATTGAAATTCGGTCTTTAAAATACGGTTGAAACAGAATCCGGAACATGTGTTTTCAATAAAATAAAGGCAGCAAAAAACCCGCCCCATAGACGAAGTGGTAACGTTCTGGTCTGCCTTCTCGGAGGCCGTGGGTTCGATCCGTGGGCGGGTAGACTGGATTCTTTTTCAACCGGACTAGGTGCTATTAATTGACTACTAATACACTGAAAATAAATAGTCATGGAAAGTCTAAGAACCGTTGGTTGAGGTTAAGACTACCCCTAGTTCCATACCGGAATGTTGAGGGAAATATTTATTTTAATGGCAGCAAACACAATTTTAATGAACATTCTTTAAATTTGGAATTTAAAAAAAAAATTTTAAACCATTGATTTCTGTACTGGTTTTGATTTCAAGTAAAATATGTAAGAATTCCAGTACATTTCGATAACTTCCAGCCAAATATTTGCCTATTCTTTTTCACGGTTTTGTACAATAATTTTTAAGCGTTGTACATTTCCTAAATATTTGACGCGCGCCAGCTAGAAGGGCAGCATGCAAAATTCATACACAAAAGACAGTTTGCTTTGTTTTCGACTCCGTTTTCAACTCTGTTTTCAACTCTGACTGAGTCAGCTTTAAATGTATTGTGTCTGGAAATTACCAAATTGACAAGTTCGCCATCTTGCATTAGTATTGGTTTTGTGTACAAATGTAATTTTAATATTATTATTTCTTTACGTTGTCTTTCTACAGGGTTTATGACTTTTATTATTCTGATAGATTATATTTTAATAACTTAAAGATTACTAAAAAATAGTTATAGCCTAAAATGATAATAAAATATACAATTTCGGTATAGCGTTATGGGTTGGTCCGGCCCTTTGTTTGTATGTATCTACTCCCTTCATTGTTGTCTATTGATGGCCACCTCCTATAGATGTTGTACTACTTCACTAATACTTTCCTTGATTTGTTTCTTGGTCCCTTCCCTGTCAGCTACCATAATTTTTACTTTTTTAACATAAACAATTCTAAAATTACTTTTTGCAATTTATCGAAAGCTTTTTCAATGATTTTCGTAATGAGTGACTTTTTATCATTAGTGAAATTTAGGGTTTTTTCATTTAATACAAATGAAGTTCATATTTTTAAAATACATTTGGTTTTGTTGCGTAATATAGGATTCAATTATTCTTCCTTTTGCATGCGACCACGATTACGTCTTATATTTTTTTAAATCACTTGTAATGCCTTCTAAAGTGTAGTACAAGAAATATATGTCCTGCTGTGGGTAAAATTGTTTTCAAATTCAAATCTCGCACTATTTTTCACTTGTTTGCAGTATAAAATAAATTACAGAAGAATTTGCTTATTAAAACCACTCCGGGGCCGAAATTACTTGTCCGTATAAACCGATTGTCTAAATAAAGCGATTGCTCGTGGTTTTAATAAGCGTATTCAATTATATATTTTTGTTTTGTTTTACAAAACTCCAAATATTTAATTATGTTCTGCAAACACACAAATTCTAAACATAATCGTAAATCACTCCCTAAACAAGTTCTATATAGATCTGTTTATTTAAAAATCTTGGGTTATAACAATTAATAGGCGAATTTGTAAGTCCAACCTGAACTTATTTATGATATAAGTATGAATATACCGAAACAAAGACAGTCAAAACTATTTCTACGAATGCAAGATAAAGACAGACAAGCTTTTTGCCGTAAGCTAAGCAAACAAAACCTATACTTAATTACAAGACTACTCACAGGACATAACACTTTGAATGGACACTTATATAAGCTAGGACTCCATCCAGACGGATTATGCAGATTCTGCAACCTAGAAATGTGGACCTCGGAGCACATACTCATGGACTGTATAGCGCTAGCACCAAAGAGATATAGTTACCTAGGGAAACCCTCTTTTAACCAAGAGCAAATAGCGTCAACTGAACTACCTTGTCTATTGCGCTTCCTAAAAGCAACGCGACTGGAGGACTCTGTATAAACCGACGGCAGATCAGGACTAAGCACCAGGGGGTATAATAGACCTAAGGTCGCAGTGCATTGCCACCCTAACTACAACAACAACAACAAGTATGAATATATACAAGTAATATTTACTAAAAATCTAACAAATAAAATCAGTTTTGATTCTTGATAGTTCTATTTGCATAAATTTCATTAAACGAAATTAAAATTTCGTTCACATTATTATCCACTTTCACTGAATATATTTTTTCTTTAAATTGGATAAGTATTGATTTCTGTTTCCCACTTTAAAGAAATATTTAAAGAAACCACTTTCACTATTAAAAACCGAGACGTCTTCAGACTCCTTAAACCGGATGACCTGTAAATAATTGGCGAATGATAAACACTCGAAAAACCATTAATAAAGTGGAAACTAAATGCCACGAGCTGATCAACTTTTTTTTCTGGTCGTTGTCTATTCCATCAAAAGGAAGAAGGAGCCATAAATCAACTCTCAACTTTCGGTCCAAAACTTGTAATGTATTCAAATGAAGCCTATGTAAAACAAATTCTCCTCTTCTTCGTTCATTGAGCGAAGAGACCGCCCTTATCTGGCGGAATGGCCCTAGACCCGAATACACATGGGTTTGGCGTCATCCAGAAGTGGAGAAAGTGGGCCATAAATATTTTGACTACACCAAGAGTGGTATTATTTTATAGACAGAAGTGGCGCGGCGGAGGAGAGACGGAATAAGACGGGAAAAACACACCACTGCAATAATCTGAAAGGACCGAAATTTCGGAGAGATGTGCGGACTGCGGAGGCGGCAAGAGAGAACGAGGAGAGAGGGAGAGGCGGGAAAAGGAATGGCAAAACAACGGAATCAGGGAAAACTTTAGTTGTTACGTAATCGAGTTGTATATTTCTCAATACAGACGGAATTTTTTTTTTAGTTACAAACAACATTTCTAATACAGTTTTTCACTGCGAGGAATTTCATATCCGTTTACCTTTCATAACAGAATTACGTCGTACATATGGTGGGGACTGGTGACGCCATAATTTGTTGTTGATTTTCGCGCTCGAAAGGGGTGTGCGAAAATTGAAAGACGCAAAAAGCAACAATGAATAAAATATGGGCAATTCGGCACAACCGAATTATTCCAAATATGTGGGAGTTCAAGTCAATAAATTTGTAGACACAAAAGGATCAGAGTTAGAGGAGAAATGGTAATTAAAATAGAGCTCAATCCAAAAATTACGCGCCAAAATTTAATTGGATTTCAGTCATAAATTCGCTCCCGCAAATAAATGAAAGCAATTTGCCGGGGAACGGGGTGAGAAAATTCAGTGGGAACGTGCAAAGGATAAATAGGACAAATCACAAAGGCCACCTTAATCCAACCATCAAGAGACTAGTTAATTCCCGGATTTTCCGGTTCAATATCATTAATCAGAGTTCGAAAAACTTGCACTATTTTTTGCCTCTGATTTTTCCTTTTCTCCTTTCTTGTCTTCCCGTTTTCTTTGGCCCTTTTTTTCGCTCCTTAACACCCCGATGCCTTTCATCACTAGTAATGGGATTTGGAAACAGTACCTTGGTCCGACAACTGCCATCGGGGTTCTTCTCTTTATCCATTTTATTATCCGCCATTTCTCCCGCTTTGGTCCAAATCCTCTGTCAAACTAATCAAATCCACAAATAATCGGCGACAATCAATCAATCGGTTAGTCACACACAAATAATCAACACTCAGTTTTCACTTGACAAAGCGCACAAAATTCCGCCAAAATCCTGACAATTCAGCAGCCCGACTAAAACTGAACAATGAACACCATCCAGACACAACAATTCACGAGAATCGCATCTTGTGAGAAGAGCTTTTCCCCTCTCTGCTACTATCTCTCGCCTCCGTGTATTTTGCCAATTTTGTTGTAAACTCCAGTGCAAAATACTAATAATATTTTTGCGCGTCCCCTAAAGGGATGTTACTAGGATTGACATTCGTGTTATATACAAGTTATAACTTAAATAGAATAGGGCCACAAAAATTTCCCTTTTAATCTCTTTGAACAAATACTGTATTCCATATTCCATTCTTTAATTATATTTCACATTAATACAACCAAAGACAATAACATTGGAGCTCCTGCGAACTTAACTTAAACAGATAGGCTGACCTCATTTGCTCCAGATACAATGAGAGGGTCTCATACTCCCAATGAATGACTCACCGACTTTTAATTTCATTTTTGGCAAAGATTTTTCGTGCACAACTTTACTGTTCAAGAATTTTTGAGACGATGTCACACTCACCAAATTATTGCCCTCCGGAATGCGCTGAATTAGGACAGAGATTTTCACAGGAGCCTGAAGGAACCTCGGGACGCACAAAGACAATAACCCGATTTTTACGGGCTAAAATTGCCCATTCATATAGACATAAGTTTTGTGTTCAATTACTTCCTGAGAAAAATAGGAGTGGTTTTAAAATATTGGAATATTTTAGGAAAAATACCCTTTTGGTTTTTCTTCCAAAATATAAAAAAAATATATAAATCATCGTCAATGATTCCGATAAAGATATTTTTTTTAAATACCAACCGTCTCCATTTATCCAACTATCGATAATTCGAAGGTATCACGAGTTCCCAACAAAATCTCTAAATATTTCAAACTAAATCAATACATTTTAGGCTCTCTGTAACTCGGATGAAAAAAATCAATTCTATTAAACAACACAACGCAGTAATTCGAACTCATCGGCGTCCAACACAAGATAATTCAAAGTTGAAGATTTGTTGTTGCAGCATTTCAGGCTCTTTTTCTCTAAAAAAATATTAAAAAATCTGACCAGATACAATGTGCTTTGAAGCAAACACAGAGTTGTATTGAAAGATTAATTAATTCACATTATGAAGACGTTCTTTGTTTTATACGACTGTACCTCTAAATCTTTGTCATTGCTATAGAATATAAGTCAATAAATATTAATTGATCAACACTTAATAATCAATTTTTTTATGGTGCGGCCACAATGGTTTATCATTGGGCGTAGTTCACGAGTTCTCCGATAGGTGGCTTCTTTTAAAAAACCATCCGTTTACACTAACACATCACAATTAAATCACACCCAACAAAAGTGGCGTACATATAAAACTGATAACTTTCTTTCATGGAGGTCACACTTTAATAATAAAGAAAAAGCCGTAGTGCTTAAAATAATTCTATAAAGCACCTGTGCTATAAAAAGACTGACAAAAGAAATTTAAGTGTAATATTATCAATTTTTGGTAACAAAAATACATAAGGCCTTTGATGCATTTTTGTCGCATAAAATTGATATTTTGACACTGAAAGTTGTTCTTTCAAAGACGTTTTTATAGTACAAGTGCCTTAAAGAAACAGAACATTATGTATAAATTTAAATTCAACGTATTAATTGAAAGATCAACGTTATACTTCCTATATCCGAGTAAAAAAACAAGATAGAGCTTCCTGCAGCTTCCTATGAAATTAGAAAAGTAAAGAAAAACAATATGAGGGAGACAACAAATTTTAAATTTGAATTTAAGAAAACGAATGTTATTTTTTTATTTTTGTGTTAATTTATTTAAAAATGCATAAAATTTTGAATAAAACACGGTCGACTCGGGCCTTCTTTAAGGCACTCGCTGCGCTTTGTGGCTTAAAACAACCCTTGGTCGTTGCGAATTGAATTATGTTGAAATGTTTTCCGAAAAATTGTTTAATGTATCAAGTGAAATATATCATCAACAAAACCTTGAAACTAAAAATTTGTGTTTTAAAAAAAATATTCAAATTAATCATACCTTATCCCGCCCCATAGACGAAGTGGTAACACTCTCGTCTGCCTCCTCGGAGGCAGTGGGTTCGATCCCTGTCCGGGTAGGATTAATTGGATCCTATTTCAATCGATCTAGGTGCTATTAATTGACTACTAATACACTGAAAATAAATAGTCATGGAAAGTCTTACACCCGTTGGTTGATGTTGAGACTACGCCTAGTTCCATACCGGAATGCTGCGGGAAATATTTATTTTATTTATTATTGTTCCTTGAATAATGTTATGATATAAAAACCGATTTATATAAATTATATTAGGATCTTTCTAATATTTCAATCTAAGTTTTACATAATTACAAAATCTATAATGAAATATAACAATCCTACTAGTTACATCGGAGGAGACGGAGAGAGAAATTGAGAGAATGTAAAATATTTGCAAAGGAATGCCAATGCAAAGTCCAAGAGCTTTTCAATGGCATAAAACCACATCATTAGGGCTTCCCTATATAACGTCTTATGTATAAATTTTTACGTGCAATATCTCGTCCTTATTTAATAATGGAAATTAAATGAATTTCCCGTTTTGTAACACATTTCCCTGTAATTTTCTCTTTCAGGATGTTCGTTCAACGTTTACAGCAATAAGTACCGATATAGGACTGTACACAAAGAAGCTTACTCTCAGTGTAATCCTCTCCTTAAATTTATCGCGGCCGCACACAACTACAATTGCAGATTTCGCAAATAGTGATTTAAGGGTGTTTGGCTTTTGTTTTGTTCATTGGCATTCGACTCAATATAAACAAAACTTATGATTCGACTTCGACGATGAGAATACGAGGTCAACGCAACAGAAAGCACAGTTCTTCTTCTCTTGGAATTGCGTAATTCAATAAACTCGAAGCGCAATTACCAGAATTTATTCAGAATACGAGATGAATGAATATGTTTTACGTGTGACATCAAATATTGGCACAGTTTTTTCAAAATTAATTTGAAATAAGGTTTACATCGATTATTAAAGCATGTATTTTATAAAAGGTTTTCAAATATTAGATTTAGTTTTTATATTGTAAAAAATCGGGTATTATCCTATTAATTTGGGAGAGATGCCATGCTATTATTTATTTTCAAATGTTCTTAATTTTTTGTATAGGATATGAATAAGTAACAATGGATCCAGTTAACCGGAAAACTTAGTTTTGACAATCGAAAAATTAAAAAAAAAATGAAAATAAAAAAATGGTTGATTAGATTAAATATTGTTCTATTAAAAAAAGACCCTCCTGAGTCTTGCAAAAATTTACTTTTCAGATTGCAATAATCACAAAAAAGAAATTCCACAACAAAATAAACTAAAAGAAATTATTATTCATGTAAAAGGATTCTAGTGTCATCCATCCCAATCATGTTTTAAATATGTCATTTTACCAACTGTCAATATTTATTGGATATATTTTTTAATTACAACCCCAACCAAAATTTATTGATATGATAATAAGCTAATAATGATAAGGCTTCAAAGTTATTTAAAAGCATTCCAATTTACTACGCCTTTCATTTTACTTTTTACAGCCTTTCCTTCAAAAAGTGTTGTATCTCTACCAAGTTTACCCTATTTCTAAAATTTAAAAAATGACATCTCAATAAAACTGTGATTTTTCTTGATTTGTTACATAAATATTTCACTGTTAAATGCCACAACAAATCTCAATCTCTCAAATTTTCCGTGTTTTATCTCACAAATCGATTATTTAAATGGTTTTATTGAACTTTGCCACATTTCAACGTTCTTCCTCAAATTAATCCACTTTTGTTCATTATATCGGTACACGTTTCATTATTTTTATATTTGAGCTTTAAAAATTTACATTTATTTTGATTTTTTTGCCAATTTGTAATAAAATAAAAGTTTATTTTCAGACATTTGAACTAGTTTTCACTATTGTTATCTCCGATTACGTTTCCTTTAGTAGAAAAAAAAATTCCTGCAGTCCGTTTCTATAAGCTCACGATGTGAACATTCAGTTCGCCGTGATCAACGAACCGAGTCTACAATAAAAACATACATTGCAATTTATTATCTCCCTTCAACCAGCGGAATCAATTCATATTTCAGGTTACAAACAAAGATTGGATATAGTTAGAACACATTCCTAATATTTTCACATAGAAAAACAAAGTAATTAATTAAATATGAGGTGAAATATAAATGGCCCCGACAAATGAAATTTTGAAATGAAATGAAACGTCAAATTTAGCGACGTTATTAATGAAAGCGTTACCATTTCCAATTGGAATCTTCGCCAAGGCGAAAGTGGAAGTGGTCATGAAGTTACTGGAACATAGCCCTGTAAAAAACATGGAGGGTCTCAACCTCAACCCTTTTCAGTGTATTATTAGTCAATTAATAGCACTTAGACCAGTTGTAAAAGGACCCA
>JXOV01002022.1:56236-69722 GCA_001014945.1 Clogmia albipunctata
AAAAGGACCCAGTCAATCCTACCCGCCCAGGGATCGAATCCTTGACTCCGAAGAGGCCGCCGGATGCGTTACCACATCGGCCACGAGGCGTGTACACTTTTCTAGAAATAAATTATATTTATCTTTTTATAAATTTTTTTAAACTAATGGACAAAATAGCACACCGCAAGTATGGACAAAATGTCATACCTGTCATAAGTGGTATTTATTTAATTTAGCCGTACATATTTGTTTCATAGTTAGCTAAAATGCCCAGAAATTATAAGCACTCAACCCATCGTCAGTTCTGGAGGCAAGACGATACCGAAGCCGAAATTTTCCTAATACTTATATTATGATGAAGAGAATTGTTCACGTATAAACTCTAACGATCTTTTTTAAGATCTGGACACGGAGAAGTTTGATAAATTGTTGGTAAAGGATTTCCACTTCTTGAACTTGCGTTCCTAGTTGAACAAAGTGTTTTATTTGCGAAATTATACCAATAATTACATCGAATTTACCGGTATGCCATTTTGTCCATGCCGTTTTACAAAACGGACTTTCGCCGATTTCTGTTCAATTTTTTACTGCTCTTTTTGGATATTAATTTTAATAAATAGATTGCCAAACATAGTGTATAAAATGATACCCATAAAGAATTATGAACCAGAAACAAAACTATATGCCAGTGTGTACATACTTCTCCTAATAGTTAAATTAGTTTTTTAAAATCACAACAAACATGGCCTAAATTATATTTAAAGTTTTAAAAAACCACCTAATTTTAAAGAGGTACCGTGTACAATTCTCGTCCACGAAATTTGTCAACCTTTCTTTTAAGTAAAAATTAAAGTCTTTGACAAGAAAATGGAATAATTAAATTTTCATTAGCCCAGATTTCGTAGCAGGGAAAAAAATTCTAAACACTCCCATGCCGCATTGAAATTTCTCGATTTGATTATGCTTTCAAATATCCATTGTCATTCAATGTGTAGGGGGAAAAGACTCGTATTTCTATAAATAGAAAACACGAGCGAGTATGTCCTCAATAAAAGTATGCAAAAATATTTGCCGTATCTGAAACGGTGGGTGTCCAAAACTCTTGAGAATGGGGGCTTTCGTTCCTGGAACGGAAATATTGCGAAATTCTATCTTGTCCACAGTTAGATAAAAATGTCAAAAATATTATTTTCCGGCCTATTGATTGAATAAAGAAATTAAATCTGGGGGATAATCCGCACCGGTTCATAAATTTACCACTGTCCCCATTGTCCATCCGGTTTTATTTCCACACCCCCTGCTCTTCCTCCTCCTCATCCTCCTTGTCAACCTTTTATTGACTCTCATAAATAGCTTATTTATAGAAATAGAATTATCCTTCTTCAATCGCAGACAGTTTAATACAACTTCTCACAAAAGTCTCATGTTTATTGGCGACCTTTAAAAGGGTTCACTACATTATTTAATAATATAACCATAATAGACCTTTTCCATAGAAGTTTAAAATTATAATAAACGAATTTAATAGGTATAATGTAATAATAAAAAGGACTTTTATAGCCAGATTTCCACAGTTATTATATATACATTAAAACATTTCGCAGTCAAATTAAGTTATTAAATATGATTATTTTTAATATTGGTTTTGTTTTCATAAAATTCATTTATTTAGCATAAACATTTTAAATATAAACAATGCAACAATTTAAAAAAAAAATTCCAAACAACAGTTTTTAAATTTATATTAAATTATTGTAATAATTAATGAAGAATTATATCTTCTGGTGGCTTATTGACTTTGCTGCTGTTCATCGTATTTAGTATTTTAATTATTGTATTTTTTAGAGATAAAATGACTATATTTTAAGCATATTAATTTGGAACAGGCCATTTTTTGTATCCAAACAATATATAAAATTGGTTGTTTAAGGAATAATACAACACCAATACACACTTATATTAGATAGTACTAATTGCGTATCCACAACTAACCCTAAACCCTTACCTTATACTTTGTTCGACCTATACTGCCCTCTTGAGCGGTAACGAATCACGGGTCAATGGCACATATATCATGTCCACCTCCTTTAACATATAAAAGTAACGCTTACGAGAAGAAGAGGAGGTTGTCGGCAACCTTCAAAAGTTTGAAGGAATAACAAAAATTAGAACTACAAAGAACAGTACAGTAACACATGATTAATTGAACCACAGTTTGTTAAAATAATCGCCTCATCGAAACAAAAGACCGAAGTCGTATAAATATAATAGATATTAATTGTTGCTCTGTTTTACATCAACAAAAATTTTAAACCTGTTTCTGTTGCTTATAAGTATATCTGCAAAAGTACAGAATATCTTTATATTTTAAATAAATTCAAATTTAACTGTTTCGGTATTCTTTTGATATTAACTTCATTTACGTTTACACGAATCACTGAATTGTATAAAAAAAAAAACTTGTTCATAAACCCCTTTTGATTTCTGTTGCACAAACTATAATTTTTGGATAATATTTTCGGTGAAGTTTATGTTTTTATTTCACAACCACAACAATTTAAAAATCCATTACCGTAATCTGAGAGAATTAGTCGAATATATAAAATGTGAGGTTTGCTATGTTTTGTTTCATTATTTTAAGCAAAAGTTTTACAGTAAAACTATTTTACCATAAGAACTTTTGTATAAATTTGCTCAATTAGGTGAATTTTTTCACGAAGGTCACACTTTTATTGTAAAGAAATCTCTAGTGCTTTAAAGAATTCCTTAAAACACTTCTTCTATAAATTCGACTTTGACAGAAAAAATTGGGTTGCATAATAACAATTTTTTGTAACAAAAATAGTTTATTTTATAAACAAATTTAGATTTTATTTATTTATTCATTCATTTTTGTAGCTTAAAATTGATATTATGACACTCAAATTCGCTCTGTCAAAGTCGTTATTAAATCAAAAGTGTTTTTAAGATTTTTTTAACGTGGGCTTTTTCTTTATTATTAAAGTGTGAAGTAAAAGAAATCCATTAAATTTATATGGTCATCAATTTTGAAGGGCGTGGCTTAACTATGTTTTTTTAGTTTTTTTAAAAAAATAAGCCACCTATCGGAGAACTCATGAACGTTTACTTGGAGTTTATATTTTTAGAGAAATTTGAAGAATTTTTAAGATTTTTATGTTAATTTATTTAAAAATGCATAAAATTTTGAATAAAACACGGTCAATAAGCATTATTAAACACTCGGGCCTACTTTAAGGCACTCGCTTCGCTCGAGGCTTAAAACAACCCTTGTGTTTAATAATGACTTATCTTATCGACCTTGTTGTATAAATAACTATTATAAATGTTGGCAAATTTTATTAGAGNTTTATTTAAAAATGCATAAAATTTTGAATAAAACACGGTCAATAAGCATTATTAAACACTCGGGCCTACTTTAAGGCACTCGCTTCGCTCGAGGCTTAAAACAACCCTTGTGTTTAATAATGACTTATCTTATCGACTTTATTGTATAAATAACTATTATGTTTTGCAATCCCATATCGCAATGTTAGCGTTTTTATTTGATTTATGTTTCGTAATATGCCACTTTTTCCCTGTTAAATATTTAAATAAACTAGTGTACAAATTGATCTCATTATCAAAATTGATTATACGGAAACAATTAAAAAAGGACTATGTATCAATATATGATGAAATATTTCTTCATTCATAACATCTGACTATAAATATTCTTGGAGCAAAAATAACTAATTAAAATAATAAGTCATAATTAATTAAACGAATAATAATAAATCCCATATCCGTCACAAGTCAATAAAAGAAAGTTATCGTCTGAGCAAAGAGTAGAATATCCGACAAAAGGATGTTGTCCAACTAAATTGACTTTCTGTTAGTGACAGCTTTATTATTAAACTGTGAGAATATCTTATTTAGTCAATATCTTTATTATCTCGATATCCTTCATGATAACATCCTGTAGAATAATATGAATGTCAACATGAATTAATTAAGTTTGAATTTCACTTTGAAGATGAGAATAGTGCTTCAAAACTTCAGTTGATGTCATTAATAAATATGATTTATTTTATTAAATTTGTTTTCTGAATTGAGTGGAATTTTAAGTTGTATACTTTGTTATGGGACTTTCCAACTAAAAGCAATAAAATAGATATTAAATTCTTTTTATATATTAACTGTCTTGTTAGGTATATAAATAATAAAATGACATATATGACAGTTATTCTTAACAGTATTAATAAGTCCAAAAAATATCGCAAAATATTAAATATGTTGTTTTTGAATGGACCATTAAACATATAAAAACTTTTACATTAAAATATAATAATATAAATCTTCAAAAGGAAATATTTTACAATAAGTCATGAATTATTATCCCCATAATAAATAAATTTTTTACAATATTGTATCGAAACATATGCTTTTCGATATCCATTTGAGTTTCGTAATGTTTCACTTTATCGCACTCAGTAAAAATTTTTTTTACCAGTAAAATAATGTTATAAACTATCCAACAAATTTGTCTCAAAGTCAAAATTTGGTCGCCCTTGTTGCCCTTAAACTACACAAAATATTGGTCTAGGCTATGCCATACGACCGTGCCTATATTTCAAATTAATTAATGTTTCCTGTTTTAAAATTTTTATATTTACCGTTTCAACAGCCATCTGCATATAATTTGGCGAGTTTTGTTTAATTTTTTGCATATTGCGTAGATATCAGAGATAAATCTGCTTAACTGCAATGTAAGTAAATAATAGTAATAGCCTTATATTGCTTGCTTTAAATGGAAATTTATTGTTATTATAATATGTCACAGTAAAATAGACATTTGCCTTAAGATCAAGTAGTTAAGAGAAAACAAACTCTATTATTTAAACCGTTAACGGTGTCTTTAAAAGTAAAGATTTCATTTGAAACATTTGTGAAACATGTTAATTTTTATATTTTCCTTGTAAATAATGAAATTTAATGTGAGATTGTAAAAAATTCAAAGCTAATGAGTGGAGTGCAAAAAACAATATTTCCTGCTTGGGTGTAAAGTCCTGTTTTTGATTGAAAAAGACACAATCAATCCAACCCACCCAAGATACGAACCTATCACAGGCAGCTTCTTATTGTGTGTTAAGCCACTGTGTGATTATATTTTTTTTGAATTTTCTCACCTTTTAATAAAAGGACCAAATAAAAACGTGACTGTGTCTGTAAGAGAGTGATATTTGACTCGCGCCAGCTAGAAGGGCAGCATGCAAAATTCATACAAAAAAGAGAGTTTGCTTTGTTTCATCTCCGTTTTCAACTCTGTTTTAAACTGTGTCAGTTTTAAATGTATTGTGTCTAGAAATTACCAAATTGAGACGTTTACAATCTTGCATTAGTATTGGTTTTGTGTACAAATATAATTTTAATATTATTATTTCTTTACGTTGTCTTCTACAGGGCTTAGGCCTATTACTTTTCCGCAGACGACTATGTTTATTGGAAATTAAAATATGGAAAAATAATAATAATATTTAAAATTATGTACAGAAATGAAAAGTGCGGAAAAGGGATAGGATGATTGGAAAATGGATGTGGAAAGTGCCCAATTATTAAGGAAGATCAACCCTTTTCACGACCACTACAAACCCATCAAAGTCCTCTGAGAAAGTAATCGAATGCGTTACCAATAACATTAAAAACAACTTATTTTTCTTCATTCATTAACATTCCAGTATTTGAAAATTTCCAATAAATTTGTCGTGTGATAATTTTACAATTGGAAAAGGTATATCAATTTAACATATATAATAATAATAAATATTTCCCACGACGTTCCAGGACGGAACTTGGGGTAATCTCAACCTTCATCGGGTGTTAGACTTTTCCTGACAATTTGTTTTCAGTGTATTATTAGTCAATTAATAGCACCTAGACCAGTAATAAACGGATATGGTCAATCCGCCCATTTTATTATTTTTTGCACATTTACTTATTTATAATTCGCTAAGAATATTATTTCGCACTAGAAAATTATCCGCCAGGGATTTGATCTCACGACCTCGAGGATGCAGTCAAGGGTGTAAACCGCTTGACCACAGAGGCAGATATATATTAATATCTAAATATTTATTTCAATCTTAAAGACCACTTACCAGTAAAAATCTTCATATAGAATAAGAAAAACTGCTTTCAACGAGTTTCTTGAATTAAGTTGATTTTTACGATTGTGGGTGTCATAAAACTAAAACATTTATATGAAAGAACAAATAGACTCACAGTAAGTGAACTATGACATAAAACAGAAACGCCCACTAACAAACTTCCAACTTTTTGGAAATACAAATTGAAATGGAAATTGTTTGACAGAACAATGTAACTAAATAACTTTAAGGTTAAATTGACAAATAAATTTATAATTTTTCCTAAATTTATAAATGATTTTGATTAGTTAGGTACGCGAATAACAAATCATTATTCTTAATATAGCAACTTTTGCAATCTCCTTAAGAAGAGTTGTAAATGATAAATTTCATGGGTCATTAATCGACCAAACCGCTTCTCTTTACGTTACGAAATAAATCTCAAAAGAAAGATATCAAAATTATAATTTTATTTATAACAAAAATTTCTCTTTGACAAAAAAATATTCATAATTGAAAATTTGCCAATAACGTAAAAGGAGAATAAGAAAATAGGGCTGGTCTAAAAATAGACAATATGGCTTAAGATCATTAAAGGTTAATTAAAATAAGTATCTCACAAACACAAGGAAGTAGATTAATCATCTCGCCTTTAATAAACAAAAGTGCAATTCCTTTGCATTCTTGGCCGTGACCTAAAATTCCTCTCATCCGTTCAAAATGAGAGTGTCAACAAGTTTCATATTTATTTCTCTCGTAAACGGAGCAACAAAGAAAGTAAATCGACCATTTTACAACAGCGCAAATGTATTTGCATAATTCTCTGAAATTATCAGCTTATTTCACTTGTTCAAGTATGTGTGATAAAGTAATAATTATGTAATTATATTGTAATTAACAAGAAATATGCTTACGTCATACGCAAATCATTTGATTGATTATCAATTTACGAATACACTGAAGTAGATAATAACGAAGGACAAATTATTGATTAAAATTAAAATGTTTATTAAAATAAAAAAAAATCTATTTGTTAAATACTTATTTGTGCTACAAGTGTGTAAAATCGGTTATTTTTAACAAGTAAACGTATGTAAAATTGAGCTGCAGGCAAGTTTTTCCTTGTTTCTGGGTTAAAAGACTTATATACCCCAGGCACAATATGTTACTTTTATTATTCTTATGCATTAAAAATTGATTTATTAGTTTTTCATTTGTAAAAAAGAGTATGACAAAAATTTCACTAGTTAAAAAAACCACACATTACTAAACTCAAATCGATTAGGAAAAAAACTAACTTTTATATAGAAACAATGTGTGAGAAAATGAACTTTAATTAAACACGAGTAAGGTTCTAGAAAACAAATATAATGAGTTTTCTAAATGTTAGAGTGCTTAATTATCTCTGTTTCCAACCAGTTTTTACACAATTTTATACAGTTCGCATACTTATGTTGCTTTTATTTTGCGAAATATGAAGTAAATACAACTTTTTGTTCCAATTTTTCTGTATATCACAGAAATAGAACATATTTCACTGTACGAACTATGAGTATCATTGATAAAGCCGTGATAGCACTCATCATTTAAACCACATTTAGAAGCCAGAACCAATATTTAAAAACTTTCCATTTTGCTATTTAATGTAACTTCTAAGTTCAAAAATTATAATTTTTAGCAGTTGAATTTTAGTCCAGAGTACTTATTTTGTGTATTTACATGATTTATGACTGAAAAATGCATATTGTAATCCTGTACTTTTAAAAAGGAATTGATAGAGAAAGCATTGGCTCCTAAAATGTTAAGATTGTTCAGTAGAATTATTTGAAATATGTATATTTAATTCATCCATACTCGTATCATAACAAAGTAAATCGAGTAAATGAAATTTATTGAAGATTTGAAAAGGCTCTAGGGGCGCTAAAATTTTGCTCTGCTTATATTTATTTGTATACTAAGATAATAAATGAAATGCTTATTCAAGAATAAATCTCTCTCTACGAATGCTCGCAATAAATTATTCTTATAGATGAGCAAATAGCAATATGTGGTATACGTGTTCCTAATTATAACACCTGAACGGTAATGACTGCAAATCATAGCAAAAGAAGTCTTACTATGTCAAGGTTATATTTGTGGATTGAGGGAAAAACAAAAATGTATTGTTTTTTAATTTCCTAATTCCACATCGATGCCAAACTAATGCATGCAAAGTTGAGACTGAGCGATGTAAGTGAACTCCTTTATTCCAAATTGAGCATCAATCTGAAAATGTTGATAATCAAGTCTATGATCTCACCAATCTTGACTTATGGAAATAAGCTCAGGGGTGATTGCTGTCACAGCCTCTTTTTAAAGGTAGAATCATTTTATAACAAATCGATACGTAGAGCAATCGGCGTTCAGTGGTATGTTAGAAACGCCATCATTCTCCGCGACACCAACATGAGGCCTCTTCGAGAAATAGCAGAATAACGTCGAGCCAACTACAAAGCTACTACTCATCATTTGAACCACATTTAAATTGATTAATAAACCATGGCCTACTTTTTTCTAGAGACATGAAAAATGTCAAAATATATTTTCATTCTACGCTACTACGATTAAAAATTATAAGTTTTAGTAGTTGAATTTTGGTACAAAGTACTAATTTTGTGTATTTACATGATTTGTAATTATCTGTGGGTATTAAATTATTCTTTATTCAACACTGTACGATTAGAAAACAATTTCTAGAGGAAGCATTGGCTACTAAACTGTAAACATTTTTCAACCGAATTGTAAAAATATAATTTAAAAAACAATCCTTATTATATATTCTCACATTCTCATAACATGAATAACTACACAAATGACCACATATTTGAATTCCAATTCAAGCAAAGTTCTTATTCTTCTTTTAATCAGTAATTGACAGAGATTTCCCTGCATTAGACCTAAAATATAACATAAATAAGTTAATTATATTGATTTAAGTCTTCATATAGAATTTATTACAATTGAATTGGAACAGGACCAATACTGTCTTTTGCCAAAATAAACTGAACAGTTGATGAGGAACTAAACTTTTATGAATCTTTATGAACAAGAATTAGATTTGTCTAAAAGAGAGCTTTTGTCTCTCTCCTCTATTCATTTGACTTTTTACTTAGAATGGATTTTCATTAATATAGCTCATTAGTAGCTTTTCCCTTGGATCTTTAAATGTTCAATTGCTTTATTGGAGTAGAAACAAACAACAAATTAAAAATCACTTTTTATAATACGGATAATACTACACTTTTCTAAGAAAATTCAAAAACTGTAAATTCAAAAAAATATTTGTTCCCATAAACTAATAAAATACGAAGTATCATTACAATATTAATTGAAACTGATAAAAATAATTGTTTTTTATATACCAAACACAATAATTAAGCTAATATTAATTATTAGCATATCTCTCTCTCATAACAGTCTCTGGAACAAGTCTGCTTGACCACTTAATTACTGATCACAATTAATGGCGTCTGCGATAATTTTGTTTCAGATCATTTGTTTGCAGATCACTATTAATAATCATTCACATACTCGTACAAAGATCAATTAAGCGGAACATCTAAATTAATAACTGGATCTTTGGGCTCGCCCCGTTTCAATTGATCATCAACTTGGCAGTTTGTTGGTCTCTCTGCGATCGTTATGCACCAACGAAAACAAAACCACTGGGCCAACTGCGTTCTTAAAATAGATAGCGACCTGATCGCGTTTATTCCAACACAGCAGCGCAATGCCAACATCACAAACAAATTGGCGAATGAATGAGAATGTAAAGCACAAGTGTAGAAAAATAGAAGAAGAAAAACAAAAGTTGACTCATAAAAATAGCGACGACGTTTGTTTTCGTTTTAGCTAGACAAAGTTTGCGAATTTCGACAGTTTCTCATCACAAAAAATCCTAAGAGACAAAAATACTATAATGTTTGGAAACGTGTTTATGGGTAGTAAAGAAGAAAGCGGAATGATTGAAGCCCAAAAGAACAGAGCAATCTTTCCGAATTTTTTGTTTTTGTTTTTTCTATTTTTGGTTTTCAAATAGCACTTCAAATTCCTTATTTGTCTCACTCTCTGTTCGCCAGGCTCATGTGTTGTGCTAGATGCATGTCGTCCATGGATGGATTCACACAATTTACCGTTGGCTTCCAGAGATTTTACCTCATAGATTGTATTTAAAATTCTCACCCTCTCGACCAAACTCTCGGCTCGTCTGGCAAAGCTGAGCCTTCTCTCGGCTGCTGCCGCTGCGGATGCTGCAGTGGTCATTTTGTCCTGGTATTAATCCAAAGTCCCTTTTAACTACACTGGACTTAAACTTGAAATATTTGAACTTTTTCACTTGACCTTTTATTTGCGCCACGATCACTAATTAGGCCTACTTTGATTGTTCTTCTATTTATAAACTTTTATTAACTGTCACTTTTTCAAGTAACTTATTTTATAATTAACACTTTATCACCTATTCAACTATTATTTATTATTTTAACTATGTTATTCCAAAACCTCTTTATTTTTTCAGCTGAAATTGACAACACTTGATCGATTTAAGATCTTCAAACCCGACTAACTCGCGCAACAAACAGTTCTCGACTCCCTGTAACCAAAAATAAACTGACTTCGAGCCAATAACAACTTGGTTTATAATCTATGTATTAGACGCGGGCTAATTAATGCGATTCTCTTGGCTTTTATTACTACTTGTATATCCTAAAATTTGGACATAACCGTTTTCAGCGCGCTTCGCCCCATTCACACTCGATAATTATATACAGAATTTAATTGTGTGCTCGGGCCCAAAGCATTATTTGTCTGGATTATAATTGCATGTTACAATTGCCCAGTGCCAGCTATTATTCGCTCCCGACTAGACTCTGTTTACATTCAATTGCCCCCGCTGCCACCATGTAGTTTTTGTTTGTTTTCGATATTGAGTTACGACCTACGATTATCTGATAAAGAACGCCAAGACTTTCGCACACTAGGCTACTGTCAGACAGATTAACTATATCAACTCCCTGATCGATGTTGATAATGGCAAATAATCAGTGCCAATTATTGGAATTAAAATATTTGTGTAAATTACGTATCAATAGAATTTTAGATTACGAGGAATTTTGGAATATTTTCCAAGGCAAAAGTGAAAATTGTTCGCGAACATACTGAAACAAGCTACAGTAAGGAACTTGGGGTAGTCTCAATCTCAACCAACGGATGTTAGACTTTCCATGACTGTTTATTTTAAGTGTATTATTAGTCAATTAATAACACCTAGGCCAGTTGAAAAAGGATCCAGTCAATCCTACCCGTCCAGGGATCGAATCCACGGCCTCCGAGGAGGCAGACGAGAGTGTTACCACTTCGGCTTTGGGGCGGGGTTAAGAGTAATACTGTGTGTATATTTGAAGCTCCTGCGACAAATAGTCTTCAATATAGAAGTTATTATAATTGGAACAGAACCAACACTGAAGATCTGTCTTTCATCAAAATAAACTGAACAGCTGTTGAGGAACTAAACTTTTTATGAATCTTTATGAACTTAAGTAGAATTTCATTTGGCTAAAAGACAGTAACCGTCTTCTCTTCGTCATTGGACGTTTTACTTAGAATGGATTTTCATTAATACAGCTCATCAGTAGCTTTTAGCCACGGATCTTAAAAACGGTTTTTTCAAATTGTAGAACAACAACTCAAAACGAAATTTTCAAATTAAATAATAAATTTTATTATGACAACAATATGTAATTTCATCAAATTGGTGACTAATTTGCGTTCAAATTTTGGATTATTTCAGCACTCCGTGCAGAAAAGAAAACCGTTACAGAACCAATTTGCTTTAAAAAGGCTACTTTTCGATACAGAATTGCACAAAACAATCTTATATTTGTATATAAAATTTTCGTGTTAGCGTGTTTGACTACGCTACGCCGTATTCGGAAACTGCTGCACCGGTTTTAATGAAATTTTGTAAGCAACAGGTTGACATTAATTTTTACACCCGTAAACCCTAAGGGTGAGCTACTCCAATTTTTCTCTAACCTTTTTTTTCAAAAAATTGATTTTTGTATTTGATTATGATTAAGCATTCAAATATACGCAAAAAATCACACCCCTACATGATAAGGGCTTCCACTAATATAATTGTTTGAAAAAGTGCAATTGTTTAATCAAACTGCTCTTAAACGGCTGTACCGATTTCATTATTTAAATTTTATTTTCATCACGACAAAAACCTATAGTGCTAACTATTTCTTGGCTCAACTAAAAGAATACTTCATAAAAATAATTAAATGGCAAGAAGATATATACTGGATTCTGCTAGTTATTTATAAAACTAAGTGAATAAGACATTATTAAACACTAAGCCACGCTCATAACATTAAAGATTTTTTTTAATCTCGGGCGTCGCGAGTATTATAAAGCAGGCCTATTTATTTCATAATGCTTATCGACCATGTTTAATGCATTNAGATATATACTGGATTCTGCTAGTTATTTATAAAACTAAGTGAATAAGACATTATTAAACACTAAGCCACGCTCATAACATTAAAGATTTTTTTTAATCTCGGGCGTCGCGAGTATTATAAAGCAGGCCTATTTATTTCATAATGCTTATCGACCATGTTTAATGCATTTTACATAAATAAACTCAAAATTCATCGCTTTGTTTAAATTAAAATTTAAAATTTTGTGTTAATAATAATCAAATAGCAGAAGTGTCAACTTCAAAGTATTTTAAATGCAATACAAACTTAATATTTTTATGCTAAAATCGTGTAATAATAAAACTTTTTAGCCATGCCAAAAGCTCTTGTCAGGATTTTAACTAAGCTGTACAAATTTTGAAGTTTTTAAAGTGCGCTTTAACCTAATCAGTTCTTTTAAGTTTAGTTTTTGCTTGTTGATAGTTTTTCTTTGAATTAATAGCGTTAATTTTGGAATTATATTTAATTTTTTGTATCTCAAAAGCGTATTAAATTATTTGAATCCGGACTAAATTTAAATTAGATATAATATAACTAAGTCATAAATGTATTTAACATATCAAAACATATTTAAATTAAAACTTACAAATTGTATTGTATTTTTTAGAAAATGAACCAAGAATTTTAAATCAAGTCTATTAAGTCTATACCTGGCGCCTCCATGAAAGAATGTTACTGACTCTCTAAAAAGTTCTCTCTCATTTTCTCCAATCTACTATATACTTCACTTTAATATTTAAAACAATTCCAGTTTAACGCATATTACTTTCGTACTAAAATTAAAATTTTGAAAATTCGATTTTACTATGAATAAAATACAGTGTGAATTGAGGTTATAGC
>JXOV01002025.1:0-21567 GCA_001014945.1 Clogmia albipunctata
AAATAGTGATCTGAGCTGGTGAAGAGTTCCCCTACACGTCGTACAGTTTGGTTTTGATATTCACTGCAGTGGGTCTCTTCATCATAAAAAAATCGATGACTGTTCCGTGCTTGATTCCGTCCATGTTAAAATTTTTGTCGAAATGCTCTCTTNATGCTCTCTTCAAATGATCCTCAAAGGCTAACCCGTTGTGATTTTTTCCTCAAAATTTATACTTTTACCAGGTAAAAATGTCTTAACCTCCCTGTGTAGTCCATTTGATCCTAGACTTTAGGACACCTGAGATTATACGAGCAATTGGGTACTACTACGTATTTAGTTGACAAAAATATTCTTAGATTGGAAATATTTTTTTAAAAAACTTTGTATTTGGTATTAAAAATAAGACAAATATGAATATTCTTAATGAAATACAAAATAATAGTTCTTTAAATATTAATAGGTATATTAATTCTTTAAAATATCTTACATGAGAAATCTTTTCTTATCCAAGATAGTTCGTCAGATATTTCGTTCTAAAATCAATAATTGATTCTAATAGTACAATTGTAATAAAAATAAAGTACTATATAAAATCTCTATAGTTGATTGTGTTACAAGGGTGTAAATGAGTCTTTTTTAAATGGAGTAATGTTGTGTGAACTAGCGAGTTCACAGTTTTTCGTCGTTTCCGGGTTAAAAAACGGATTTTACACAGGAATAGGATATGAATTTTTTCACTTTCCCTAAAAATGCACGTAAAACTAATTTAAAATATTTTTGCTGTTACAACGATCTGTATTTGAACGGTTTACGGGTAATATACGAACAATTGAAACAGTTATAAATTTTTTTTTTATAAATTTGTAAGTTATTAACTGTGTTCCTGGGCAACCTGGTTACAGAAATATCAAGTACAAGCGATTGTGGTATTAACCCTGACTAAAACATTATATACAATTATTTGATTTTTATTTTAAATCATTTATTAATCGATCATTTAAACATTTTCTTGATTGATTTAAAATATGCCCACTATACCAATATTAAACACTAACATAATATTTCCCAAATTGAATGAAATATTAGAATAATTTTATAAACTTCAATTTTTTTCGTATTCGTTATTTATCCTTAACCACTTTTCAAATAAAAAAAACCATTGTGAGTTTGTGAAATAAATTTGGAGTTAGCGCCAGTAAAATGAGATAGACAAAGATTCGTTGCAGGGGACCGAGAAAAACGAGAGGAATGTCTGGAGCTTGTCGAGAGGAGGCAGAGAGTGCTCATGGGGGGGGAATTGTTCTGGTGGGACATCGCTGTTGTTTGATGTTATTTTCCCTCTGAACAAATATTGGATTCGGTATTTATTTGACAATGTGTATCAACATTGTCGTCTATTTACTTAGGACAGGTTCCATGGAGAGTCTGACAAATTGTGCCCCGTTTCTCGTGTGCAGGTGGCTTTCAACTTTCCGGATCAATCAGTTTTCGTTTGACGAGAAACTGTTAATTCGTGTTGTGTGAACACCCCGACCTGGCCACAGCTACAAAATGTGGCCAGTTAATTTGCTGCATATTTTGCACATAAAATGGCAAATCAGTTTAGTCACCTCCGATAGCTGACCTTTGGAATTTTCTAATTAAAAACCCGTCCGTCCATTTTTCGTCCCGATTCTCTGCTCTCGCGTCACGCGCTCAACTCCACTAAAATCCATTGTAGAGTGAGTTGGGTTGTCCATAAATGGTTATATGGCATTCTGCATGCATATCAGATTGCAAAATTGAGCCCGGCAACCAACGACGGGGCACTGTTCCAAGAAAAGTTTAAACGCCCCAACCCCAACTCCCAACCCTAAAGCCTCAATGTATTTACGAAACAACAAGTTCTGTTTCAACAACTTTTAATAGCATTTTAATTCCCCGAATTATATTTTAATAATAAAACTTTGATAATTCTCTCTCTCGCTCTCGGCGATTTTGGCCACTTTCCCAAGGAAATAAGCTTATTCAATTTTTCGATCGAAAACTAATATAATGGGAACTTATTATTGGTTTCCTATCCCAAAATTAAAACACTGTAAAGTGAGATGCTTCAGAGCTTAAGTATCAAATTAAAGCTAGAAAATTTCATTTCAAGTTTTAATTGAGTTGATTTTTTTTAAATTTAATTAAAGTCGATTTTAATATAAAATGCGTTCTATGCTTACAACGCATTGCTATGTTACAACTCTGATTATTTTTTTATTAACAATAGGTGTAAAATAACAATTTTAATTTTCGAGTTTGGCATTGTTCCTGGAACACCAGTCGGCCTGGATCAGCAAATAAAATTAACATTGAGTGACAATTTAAATCTTTTCAAAACAAGTCAATTAACGTAAAGTACCGCTACATAGCAAAGCCGTTTAAATGGTTTATTTCGTAATCAACGTAACTTGTTAATTTATTTTTGGAGGAGGTTTACCCGGTGCAAATCTGTGTGATAACCTAGGAAACTCGCGACAAAGGTAGATACCTTTGTCCTTTAACGGGTTCTTCAGGGCTCTCGAGATCATTTACGGTTCTCAGATATGTTAAGATCTCCACAAGGAAGATGGTTCAGTATGAAAAAAAGAATCAACTGCTTAGCTGTCTACTAACAGTAAAGTAGGAAACACTAAATGTGTAATAGAACAGCACAGTAGGCTCGTTTATAATTAAAGTAAAAAGAGGATAATAGGTAAAAACACCAATTTCTGTTTAAAGACTGAGAATGAATGTGTAAAATGATAAGCATGAAACAATGCTGAAATTATTATTATCAAATAGTTATTTGTGCTACAAGGCAGGGTGTAAAGTCAACTGTTTTTTAGCAAGTGAAACGAGTGTGAAACATTTGAGCCAAAACCGAGTGTTTCATCGTTTCCGAGTAAAAAATAGAACTTTATACACGAGCAACGTTTTTTTGCACTCCATACATAATCATTGAAATTTTTACAATTTCATATTAAATTTTATTATTTACAAGGAAAATTTAAAAATTGATATGTTTAACAAATGTTTCAAATTAAATCTTTACTTATAAAGTTTCCGTTAACGGTTGGAATTCCTCTTAACTACTTGGTCATAAGGCACATGCCTATATTATTGTGACATGGAACATTTGTTTGCTTTAATTTATGTAAAATAAATTCCTATTTAAAGCAATATAAGGCTATTAATATAATTTACTTACATCACAGTTAAGCAAATTTATCTCTGATATTTACGTAAAATCGAACAAAAATAGCCAAATTAAATGCAGATGGCTGTTGAAACGGTAAATATTAAAATTTTGAAACAGGAAACGTTAATTAATTTGCAACATAATCACGGTCCTATGGCATAACCGAGACCAATATTTTGTGTAGTTTAAGGGCAACAATGGCGACCAAATTTTGACTTTGAGACAAATTTGTTAGATAGTTTGACATTTTTTAATTAGTGAAATAAAAATTCAAAATTTTCACTGAGTGCCATAAAGTGAAACATTACGAAACCCAAATAGATATCGAAAACCGTATGTTTTTATACGAGAGTGCAAAAACAATATTGTGAAATTATTGAACAACAAATTTATTAGTTTTTAGAGTTTGGATTATTGATTAATTTCGGTCGACCTGATTTAATGTCATTTAACTCTTGAGTTGCTATCAAGCTTGTGAAGAAGCTGAACATTAACCAATATCGGAGAAATAAATTCAAAATTTTGATATTGAACCAAAAGATAGATACATTTTAAAAATTTAATTGTTTTCACAAAAAGCTTTTTAGCCCTTAATTTCGTCAGCAAGATTTACCAACAACAATTGTAACAAGAAGGACAAAGATCCGCTGTGCGCTGAAGTGCATATATGATCTGAACATTCTAGAGTGGGTGTGGTGATGTGGTCGCACTTCCAAATACTCTGAAGAAAAGCCATGAATGTAAAGATTGAAAATAAATTTGTTAATTCCAATTATCAAATAGTAATTGCCAAATTTCAATAATTAATTTCTTCTCTTTGATAAGAGATTATTTATTGTAGGTCAGAAAGTTAAATTTTTTGTTTTGGATGTCAGTGGTAAAAAATATAATATATTTCTTAAAATTCTTATTAGTTTGATTATATACTTTCTGTCATATTAAAAAGTATTGAATTGAGTCTCCACCAATAGATAGCAAACAATATTAATCTAATAATAAACATCAGTTTTGCAAAACTGGATATTTAACAGATTTGCCATAATTTTAAATGTGTGATATGCACAAAAAGCCATATTACTGTATAATTTTATAAAAGTGTGTAGTAAAAATTAATTTTTAAAATTAAAATTCATTTAATGAAAGATATATTAAATGGACCATATCTTAAATATTCTCTAAAATTTAAATTAACTGTATGTTATTTAAAATTATTAGTTAATATTTATATTAACTAATAATTTTTTTAAAGCATTATTTCTATTAAGATTCATTCAAATTAAGTATAATGCAAAATCAACAGATAAAAGTAATTCGGAAACTAATTAAGACTGAGCGAGATAATCTCCAAATTTCCGCATTAAAATCCAATTTTTCTAATGAAATGGCTTGGCTGCTAATGAAATTTAAATGAGCAGATCCGGTATTTGAAATTGAATTTGGAGCTGGCTGTAAAACTGCAGTGGCACTTGCAATTAAATTTCGTTGAGTAGAAATTAATCTGAATTAGTGTGGGCGTAGTTGGGTAGAAGACGACTTTGGCCAGGAGGCCTTGGGTGGTAGATTGCATA
This sequence comes from Clogmia albipunctata, assembly GCA_001014945.1. Classification (NCBI taxonomy): domain Eukaryota; kingdom Metazoa; phylum Arthropoda; class Insecta; order Diptera; family Psychodidae; genus Clogmia; species Clogmia albipunctata. Next base: position 4,756 of record JXOV01002025.1, read on the forward strand.
TCCCTCCCCAACTGTGACTGCGAATAGTTTTATTTTTCTGCTCAGCAGTGTAGAGGTTAATACAATTAAAACCGAGAGACTGCATGGGGGAGGGAGGAATTGGGAAAAGGAGCGAGGAGGAGACTGATGCGCTAAAACTGGTTCATTAACTCGAGTCGCGCTGCAAAATTAATTGAATTCCTGATTTTGCTCGTCCAGCAGCCAACAGGGATCATCTGCAGCTAACTGGATTAGCTAAACGAAGTGCAAATATTACGCAAATAAATCACGGGCTTAACTTCCATGCGAAAAATCGACTCCCATTTCGACATCGTCACTCTCATCTCGCAACAAAATCAACAATTAATTTGGGTAGCATTTTTCACACCCTCGTTGTTGTTGTTTGTGTGTAGAATTTGTACGCATTATTTGTTCAGGAACTATCAATGGATGGATGGTGGATATGGAGCGAGTACGAACAAAAACAGAGCAATGGATTTGGGGACAAACAAAGCGGTTTTCGGATATTGATTCAGGCGAATGAGCAAATCCTCAAATAATCGGCGGTAATTAGTAAACAAAGCCGAAATTATTAATGACTTCCCAGCCAATAGCCAAGGCGCAGACAAATATTATTCGAAATGAGTTGTTTATTTTAGTCCTCTAGCCCTGTGAACAATTGTCCCACATCTACACCCAGGTCTAAAACAACAGTGGTGTTATTTCAGTTGTGTCATCAATTACTCAAAATGATTTGATTACTTTGACATTCAAGTCCGTATCCGTTCACATCAATCTATAATTAGCTGTGAATAACCCACATTCCCTCTTATTTTTTTATGATACTTTTATTTTAAATTGAAACACTACGAGTATTTAACAGTATTCATAGTTTAAATAAATGATAATTATACAATGCATTGTCATGAAAAGTTAATCTAGACTCGTTTAAAATTAGCAATCGCCTTATGATACTTTCAAGTATTTGCGAAGAATTCCAAATCAATTTATAATTCTCGAAAAAAAAAACAATTTCTTGATAATTGTTAGAATAAAGGAAAGAAACTACTAAAAATTAATTATTTATAATTCTCTTTAACTCATTAATCATAGAATTTTTAATTTCTTTGAAATCAATGTATTTGTTGAAATTAAATTGAAAACTCATTTTAGTGTTATGTGTTGGGTTGAGCATTGAGCCACACTCGGGGGCTATAGCTCACAAACATTCAAGGAGTTTCTCTATAATCGATTATTGGTCTTACGACGTCGATTTCCAACCTGGCCCGTCTCCTTCATTCACTGATGGAAACTTTCCGGATCAAGGTTTGGTAGGGTGTTATAAGAGTCACTCTGTTAGTACGGGTTTCAGTGGGTGAGTTTGAGCATAGGTTTAGGTTCCTAGGCTCATGGGTTATCCGACCGGGGATTGTATGAATGTCCTATCTTGACAGTGTTTTAACCGACATAAATCCTTAGAGTGCAAGGTTGACGCCTATACACTCCTCCTCATGAGCGGCGGTCGTACCAAATAGTGTTAGTCCCTATTCCCTGGAGTCTATTCTTTACAATGACGTGCATGTTTCATATTCTACTTGGGGTAAAGATTTATTTTAAGTTTTACAGTACCTGGTTAATCGGCTTAATTTATTAAAAAAATTGTTTATGTTCAATGCTAATCGTCAGCATTACGAGGAAATAGAATAAAAGATAATTTTTATTTTAAAATTTGAATGAACAATATGTTTTGTAAAAGAAATGTTCACAGTTTATGGACACTTATTTTATTTTTAGTATAGTATAACTAAATGAATATGGAAACATTTTATTATGCGTTTTTGTTTTTTATGATTCATAAATAATTTAGGTTTTATTTATGATGTGTTTACAAAATTATATACGTTAAAAGGCGATTGTTTAATTGTTTCCGAGTTAAAAAAACAGGACTTTATACCCGAGCAGGACATTTTGCACTTCACACATGAGCACTGAAATTTTTACAATTTCACATTTAATCTCATTATTTACAAGGAAAATATAAAAATTGACATGTTTCGCAAATGTTTCATGTGAAATCTTAAATTATAAAGTTACCGTTAACGGTTGGAACTCCTCTTAACTATATGGCAATCCCTATTTTATTGTGACAAGGAACATTTGTTTGCTTTAATTTATGTAAAATAAAGTTCTATTTAAAGCAATACAAGGCTCTTAATATAATTTACTTACATTACAATTAGGAATTTTTTTTTTCTAATATTTACGTAATGTGCCAAAAATCGAACAAAAATAGCCAAATATATGCAGATGGCTGTTGAATTGTTTGTGTTGTTTAAGGGCAACAATGGCGACCCAATTTTAACTTTGAGACAAATTTATTGGACAGTTCATTACATTTTTTTCGCTAGTGAAATAAAAATTCCAATTTTTTTTTACTAAGTGTCATAAAGTGAAACATAACGAAACTCAAATGGATTTCGAAAATCGTATGTTTCGATACGGGAGTGCAAAATAATTATTTAAATAGATTTTGCAAATGAAAAGTAGACAACCTGAGAGGCCATTTGACATTTTAAATACACTTCAGTCTAAAACTGTTGACTATAAAATTGAAAAACATATTCGTGAAAACCGAATGTATTTATTTGTTTTAAAATCTGATGTAGTTTTGGAAAAATTTAAATTTTGCTTTAAAAATTCGGGGACATGCGGAGAAAAAAAATTGAAATGACGTTTTTTTAAAAAAAAATTATATCTGGTTAAGATTATAAAATAAAAATAATTAATTTATTAATATTAAGAGACTTCTTATAAACTATTCAAAAATTTTAATATTTATTTAAGGAACAACTTTATAATCTTTTTGACAGTGTCAAAAGGCCTTAAAGAATTTTTGAAAAATAAACTATTTCATTAATTTTTGTCCAAGTAGCTAATTATTTATTATAATTTGATTGTTTTTTATGTAAAATTGCAAGAATATAACAACTTTTTATTGAAGCAAGAAAATTTTTTATGCCTTATTTTCCTAACAAGGTCTCTTGACATGGTTTTCAGCATAAAACTATATAAATATTTGCTAAATTTATTGATCGTGTCGGTCTAATTAAAATATTGGACTAACTCGTCACAATTTTTTTTGTAATATATTGAACAATAATAAAATTTCTTTCCGAAATAGTTATTTTTGTAGAAAAAGGTATACTTAACACAAGAACTTGAATTTAATAAAAGAAACATCATTTTGTTATATTTTTTCGAATGAGAATTATTGAATACATTTTTCAATTTGAATAAATATTTGAAATTTATACCCGAAATATAAAATGTAAAATAGGATAACAATCAGTTAAATTTATGTATCACAAAGTATTTACATTACATGATGTTGCTGGTCTCAATAAACTCGTTTTCTAGAAAATCACTAGTGTTTAGGCAAGACTTATTTTTATCCCGTTTGTAAATAACTATTGCGTTTGCTAGTAAATATTAAGTACTTTCTTATTAGGGTATATATTATGTACAATGAAATCCGTCTGTTCAGTCTACTTGTTAGCGCCCTGGACTGTCCATGGAGGTCATGAGATCGAATCTTGGGCGGATATTTTTCAAGTGCGAAATGAAAAAAAATGGTGTATATCAACAACATTGCCGAATGATATTTCTAGCAAATTATAAGGCAATGGCTCAAAAATATATTTTAAAAAACGGCTAGATCCGCTAACAACCGGTCTAGGCGCTATCCATTAACTGATAATACTAGTCATGAAAAGTCTAAAACCCGTTGGTTAAAGTTGAGAATCATGAGGTTCTAACTAGAATTAAAAGGGAAATTTACATACAGTGAAATATTAAATTTCCTCATTGCAATTGTTCTAAAATATGTTAACGATACGATTGATTATTAAATAGTTTAAATATTTGGAAATTAATTAACTTGAACACAAAAAACTGTGTATAAAAGAGCCTTGAACAAATATCCAATTTCGAATCGGGAACTTTTTTAATATAGAGAAGAAAGAAAATATTTTGAAATTGCAAATGCAATTTGAACGTGGCAAAACAGCAGTAGAACAAATACCCTTAAATTTGACCATGGGGAGCGACACGGCAAAAAGCCATGCAGAGAATTTTCCAGGTGCAAACTTTCCCAGAAGTTCGTTGGCTGCTGCTGCTCCTGAGGGTGGTGTGGTGGAGCAGAGAGAGGAGGGATATGGTGGCGGGATTTTATGGAAGTTCTTGGTTTTCTATGTCGGAAATTAATGTTCTAGCGCGTTGAATGTCTTCATTAGTCTGAAGCGAGGAACGAGAGCGTGCAACATTAATTAGCCAAAAGTTTTTCGATTCACATTCCACCGCTTAATTGACAGTAATTTGCGTGTATTCAACGAATTTTTCGCGCGCACACATATTTTTCGCAATATATTCTTTATTAGCACTTTTCGAGGAACTTTGATTGAATGCGGATGTCGTTAAGGGAGAATGGAGAATAAATTTCCGAATTTCCAATTCATTTAAACTCGGTTCTGGTCCAAAAGTTCCCATTTCCCATGAGAGATTTATTTCCAAACCCGGCCAATTTTATCGGTTTGTCACATGGATTCATGTGTTGGAGGAGAAATGAGAAGAAATGCAGCCTGGGTTTGGGTTTTTCGTGGAAAACAAACGGTCATTCATTACAGTTTAAAGACACATTAAACTTCAATTTCGATCAATTTCCTTTCAACTTGAACTTTATTTTTGGACGACCAGAAGAACAGGCCAAATCCATCTTGAGAAGGAGAGGAAGTGGGCTCTTCCAAATCCAATCCTTATCGGTCACCATCAGCAGAAAGAGCCATGAATAGGGGGATTAGAATTGGTCTGGTTTTCGTTATTTAACTCTAGCTGAAGCGGAGACAGAGACCAGTCTTCCATTTGGTCCATTGTTGTTGTTTTAATTCCCAGAGCCATTAAAACCGGTAAACAGCAGCAGCAGCACAAGAATTGGTCGGTCTGTGTTTTGTCGCTCGCCCTCCCCGAAGACTCTCCCACCCGAATCATTTGTCCACTCACTCGCTCTCAAACAGCAAACACCACCAGGATAATGAATGGATTCTGCTCATTAGCACCACATTCCCCCACCCTCCTGCTTCGGACCAGAATGCCAGTAATTACTAGAGAAGATTGCGTCACTCGCCATCCCCATTGTAACTCCCTATAAATTATTGGATTTTAATTACAGAAACACTAGCCAGTAAATTACCTATCGACTTGTTGGTTATTAGGAGATAAATTTTAACAAGAATATTTATTAGGTTTTAGAGAGTGATTTTTTAGTTAGATACTCTGAATTTTTTATCCAAAGATATTGTGAATATTGTTTTTAATTTTGTGATTGAAGTTATATTGTATGGTTATTTGAAAATAAAAATCTTAAACCTGGATTTGTTAGGACTATTAATTTTATACAACATTCAATTGTTAATGTATTGACTGTTATATCTCAGTTATTACAATAAAATTACAATTTGCATAGGTATAAGAATGGCCAAAGTCGATTTTTACAGTTTACAATTATTGTGAATTATTTTTCGATTTAACGTTTGTTTTTGCAATACTATACGAACTGTTTCGTTTTTATACTTATGGGTTTATAACTTTTAACTTTTTTCACTGTCATATGAGTTTATGATAATTGTTATTTAAACAAAGTGTAGAAAATGGACCTTAGTTAGAGTGCTTAATTATATTTCTTTAGTATTTATACAAATCACTTAATTATTTGCTATTTATTCGCTAAATATAAAGTTAAGAACAGAAAACACGTTACTAAATTGAGGTCTAAACACATACAATTAAAGAAAGTACCTGTCAAGCGAATAAAACGTAGGGTTTCAAATTTTCGATATATCCTGGAAATAGTGCACCATGTATCAGTTAATGAGGACAAATGCAAAGTGATTAATAAATCATCTTATTGTAGATGCAAGAAAAATGTCAAAATATATATTTCCTTCCTACTAAGATAATAATTTTATGTAATTGAATTTATGTACAAAGGTTAATAACACCATTTGTGATTGTTTACGGGTGTTAAATAACGTATAACTACTTAGTGTATAAAGGTCTAATAGAGAAAGCATAGGCTACTAAAATGTAAGGATTTTTTAGCAGAATTATAAAGGCCCCCTTGGGCCTTTTCGATCTTTAATCTAGTTTTTCATTTAACCTTTTTTTCAAACTGTTCCATTCTTTCCAGTCCATACCCACTGAGCAGTTTCTTAAGCTTGTCTGGACAGCATCTCTTCTTGTTTTCAAGATCATCCTCATCAGCAGAATTGTAAAGTAGTTATTTAAACAGCTATTTAAACGCTAGGGGTTTATAAAGCCACGAACGTATCGAAGGTTTTAAAGAAGTCATATGTATTTGATATTGCTATCCACCGTGTTTTATACAAAATTGTATGCATTATCAAATAAATCTACACAAAAATTTTAAAAACTATCGTTTTTATTAAATTCGTATTTAAAATATCGTAATTTATATCTATCTCATTTTGTTTCATTCCCTCCTTAATTAAATTCATTATTGAATGCGAATAACATAGTAGTCTATTTTAATATAAAATAATAATAGGGGCTTTAAATGGTAAAAGTATAGAAGTAAGATTTTTATAACCTTCATAATAGTCTTAGATATTTTTAAATCTGGTATCTTGTAAATCAATTGTGAGCTTTCTTTTCAGTTAGAATAAGATTTAAAGCGATATTTTTCCTATTGAAAATAAAATATATGAATTTATTAATAAAAACCCAGTCCAGTAGAAAAAATAATCTTCCACCAAGTCCGGAAACTTGGATCTGGTAAAGTAATTAGTTTTCCCATTAATTACATTGACAAGCCAGACACGGAAGATCAATGATGATGAAATTTAATTAGCCCAATTAGGATGAATAACAGACGATGAACGGTTTATTTACCTTTCATTAGCAACTTCGTTTCAATTTGAGCTTTCAAACATTAATCAGACGACAATCAATTAATTGAGACACAATTCACAAACATCGCATCAAGTCGCGAGGTAATGCTGCAATGTTTGTCTGACATTACATTTGATTTACACTACTTAACAATTTACCCCTACAGATATTTCGCCAAAGGGCTGTAGACATTAAATTTTACATAATTTTAAATAAATTTGGTTTTATAAACTTTTCTTTGATATTTGTATATTTGATTTTAAAATAAAAAATTATAAATAAAATTGATGAAGTGATAAATTATTAATATAAATAAAATCTTAAATTTTACATAAAGTACTAACTTTTTTACAAAAATATGGTGAACTTTTCCATCTTCATCAAGTTCTCTCTGCAGCCTCTTTCATCTGAAACAATTACTGTTGGTCTCTTTTCTTGAAGATACTCTTTCTTGTCTCCCTCTTACACACACAGCAGTCGTAGTGACACTCCAATCTATTTAAAAAAGGAAAATGCAATAATTTATTCTATTTAAATTTCTTTACAATAATTCTCAAGTATTTCTAAATATGCAAAAACAACCTTCAAATTTGATAGAAGTATAATCTAACATCCTATTTCAAACCTTTCTAATCGAGTTCCAATATCCACTGAATGAACTGGTTAATTGTGGAAAAGGATGTAACTCACTACCTCATAGAAAAATAGAACACAAAAACAGTTTTCGACATGAAATAATATTAAAGAATTTGCAACGAGGTAATCACTCATCCCAATTAACCATGATTAACGAAACACAGATAAAGCTTGCTTCGGAAGTGCTCTATATCCCCTGTTGGGATGCAAAGCAACGAAAAAGAAAATATCATTTAAAATATGATAAGGAATACTTCAAAACAATATGTTTTTCATAGTTCTTTGACTGGAAATTTTAAAATTTTTGCAATATTTAAGTAAAAGAATTTTTTTTTTTATAAATACAGTTGAAAATAATGAAGTCACTAAAAATATATTACAGTGGACGCCGCTTATTAAGACCACTGTTATATAGGGAAAATCGCTTTATTGGGCGAAAATGCCTAGGAACGGATCAGTCTTATATAAATACATTGAAAATTCATCGCTTTATAGTGCCAAACCCATCGCTTTAGGCCAAGATCATTACTACAAAGAGTTGCAAGACAAGTGCAGGTGATGGCAACTCAGTCTTTTGCTTAATTTTATTCACACCAATCTTGACCATGTGCCCTACGCTTATTTAATCGACTAAAATGGTGAAAAGATTAAAAAAAATCGCAAAAAATCGTCTCCTCGCATGTTTGTGTTCGTCGATTTGATGACACCGCAATAGTTTACACGTCTCTCTGTTGTAAATTTTTTGGTCATCAATATGTTCATCACTACATTACATACAGAATCATATTTAGATTGCTAAATTCATTCCGTTTTCTTATTTACGTCTCTTCGTTCGTTATTACCGGGTAAGAATTACCGCTCAGATTTGTTTGGCTGACAAGACACAATACAATTATTCCGGNCTGTTGTAAATTTTTTGGTCATCAATATGTTCATCACTACATTACATACAGAATCATATTTAGATTGCTAAATTCATTCCGTTTTCTTATTTACGTCTCTTCGTTCGTTATTACCGGGTAAGAATTACCGCTCAGATTTGTTTGGCTGACAAGACACAATACAATTATTCCGGTCCCAGAGTGGTCCTAATAAGCGGCATCCACTGTATATTATTTTGAAGTATCACATTATTTCGCAATTTAATTCACAATTCAACATCTAAAGTGTTATTTTCAAACGTTGTAGAAGTTAAGGAATCATTTAACTTTGATTTTTGTATTTGTGTCCCCTTTTTGGACTGAAGTTGACAAAAGTACGCGGTCGCATGGTAGGCCTGGATCAACGAAAATTACAATTAAGGGATAACAGAATGTCGTTTGAATTTTGACGTTTAGAAAAATTGGTTTATTTAATGATTGAATTGATTAATTCCGAAATTCAAATATATGACAGAAACGCCAAATAGATATTATTATTTTAGTATTATTTACACAAAAGCCAAAAAGCTGAAACAGATATAAATCTTACAACCTTTTTTATAATTATCTAATAAATTGTTCATGTTTAAAAATAAAATGAACCCCATTTTAAATTAATATAAATACTTTGAATAGTATAAATAACAATTACTATTGAAGGTAATATTTACCCATGTTTATATTATTTATATTAACAAATAATAAGAAATATACTTTATTGATAATTAAATCAATTTATACCTCACACCATTCAATTACCCTTATAAAACTGACACTTTCCGTCTAATTACTGAAATTATTGATGGCATTCATGTTCTGACAAAACAAACTGGTCAAAGTAGCCAATTAAAATTTAAATTACCTTTGATTAACGTGAGATTAAGCAATTTCTATTTAATCCGCGGCAACTATTCCCATTATTACTACACGCCGGAGAATACGTAAAAGTCAGTAACTGAGGACATGTGTGTGGAGTTTCTTATTAAGATAAAGCCATTAACTTGTAAATTGATAATATGGCTTTTCAAGTGCCCGTTTCTCTTTTCCACAGAAGAACCAGGCAACAAATTAGCCGTTTTAATTACAAAAGCAAACACAGCAAGCCACTGTCAGTGTTTTAGAAGACCGACGCTTACTAGATGTTTTATCAAGAAAATGGAATTAATTCTCTCTTACTGCTTCTTGTAATTGTTATTGCTTGTATTTTTGTTGTAATTGCTGCTGCAGACACTTTACTCACATGAGTTCACTATGTAGGTCAATTAAACAAGTGTCAGGAAGGACCATGATACTTTTCAAAATGTTGAAAGTTGTATTTTTCTTGTGGTAGCTTGTATTTCATCAAATAAATTTCAATCTCTGTTTAATCTTCTTTAATTAATATTTTCAGTATTTTTATACTTATTATTTTTAAAATTTGAACTTAACCTTCTTATAAATTAAAAAAATAGGATAATTTATTAACAGGGAATTATTTAACAATAGGTAATTTTAAGGAATAAATAAGATTTTGTAATGATTATCTAATGTTCAAAAAAGACTTTTTAAAAGGGTGTCCCAAAATTAACACAACTTTTGAATTAGTTATAAAAGATAGATTTAAAACTGTTATTGATTCGTTATGTGAATCTTAGAGTATATTAGTTTATGTTTTATTTGATATAACACATCGATCAAATAGTTCTAGGATAACGTTAGAAAATTTTCATAACCAATATGATGAAGGAAAAAAATCGTCGTCAGTTATGATGCCCATTCTAACCTCGGAGAATAGATTCACAATCAGAATTGTCGCATTTTGAACTTAGAAAATCAATGAATTATCTTAGAAAATCCTCTTCTTTCTCATATTACGACTTGTTTTCTTTGATAGATAAGGTTTGTTTTAATGTTTCATAATGGAATTCGTGGCATTACCCAGAATATATGACTACAACTGTGACAATTAGTCTTGGAAAAATTCATGAAAATGTTATAGTCGTACAGGCGTTATCCTGGGGGCTTGTCTGATGTGTTTAACCATACAAACATCTAACTAATGTACTTTAAGATTTAAATCTCACTTTTATAATTAATTCCATAGTTGCGTTAATTTTGGAACAACCTTTAAACGATCTTTTTTTTGTTTAATAATTAATAATAAAAAAGATATTTTATTACTTGAAATATTAGAACATTAAATTTTTGTCAATAATTTTGAAGATTAATACACTTATACGTAGTTTATAATCTAACAAAATAAATCAACAATTTTGAAAACGGTACAAGGTTTTGCACTGTAAAAGATATAAATTAAAAAAAAAATTTTCAAAATAACGCGAATAAAAACAAATTATATATTTAGTAATTGGTATAAGTTTATAAACTATTGTTGATTAATATATTCAACATATTATTCGTTAAGATTAGAAAGATGTTAAATAAAAAAGAGTTAATTTTTTTCGTTTCGTGGGATTTGCAAGATTAATTTTCTAGAATAAGGTTATTCCCATAAGGATGCGTAACAGACAAATAATCATTTTAGAAAAGTAATTTAAATATTAAGAAACAAATGCTATTTATCGAAATTTAATTAATTTGAAACTGTTACTGGCGTGAAAAATTCGCGTAATAATTCAATTTCAAAAACCAAAATTCTTACAAGTAAATAAAATATCGATTTTTTTAATTCTTCAGATCATAAAGTGGATTTGTATCCATGGGATTATAAATTATAATAAAATTCGTAACATTCAACATAAAACTCTAATTATTAATGAAAGTCAAAAGAATGCTCAGATTACCATTTTAATATAAATTATAATTTCAAATAATATTTTTTAAGTTATGATCGAGAGCTTTGTACTATGTTCAAAGTAAATTTCATTTTGAAATAAAAAATAAACCATATCACACATTGGTTTCAGTAAATTATTGTTAAATATTATTGACAAAAACTACTAACTTTAAAATTTTTAAATTATTCTTGTCTTACTATTTTAACACGCATAAAATTATTTGTCATAATAAAAGAAAACCATCAATTTGCAAAATCTAAAATAAATTTTGCTCTGCTGAAATATAAAAAAACAAGCCCTTGTGATTATACTTTTCGTAAATAAATTACATAGGGTCATATAGTGATCTTAATTGAAGTAAAATAATTGTAATAGATTCATTTCTGTAATGCAATGAAATTGTAATGTAATTATTAAATTATAAAGAATAAACAAAATTGAAGTCAATTCTTTAAACAAATGCAACTGCACTTTTATGCAAAACACAAGGTGTGATGTTTGTATTTTGTCATGAAGTGAATTATGATAAAATCACGGACTTACAACCTATAAGTATTTGGGGGCCAAGAAAAGAAGTGAACATGTTTGCTTACACTCAGCATCGAACGTGCTTCACGGACAACGATAATGTTTGTCCATCACGGTTCTGGCAAACAGGCAAATATTGGAAGAAAGACAGAGAATTTCTTTGGTAGCAGCGATGACTGCAAGAATCTGTCCATTAAAGTCGTTCTTTTGTTGCCTTTCCTGCAGTCTTGCGGCAAAAGACTCGAGTCAAATCGAGAAAGGAATGAAGAAGATGCTTTAATGTACTCGAGGGCCAGGAAATTCCCGATTTTAAATATGAATTGTGTAAGTGAGCTGAGCAAAAACCGACTGATAACAAATGGCATCCGACTGACTGTTCCCTGTTTCTAGTCCATCATCTCATCCAGAGAGTAGAGAATTTGTCTGGAGACGAGTGGCGGAAACCTATTATCATTATTAAATTGTGCAATTTCCTCCCACATTAGCGACTGGCGACTGAATTATGAGCACCATTACGGTGTCTGGGAGCGGCGAAGAGATGGGAAAATTGGAGGGTGGCGAATGACGATGCCATACGATTTTCCTAGATCCAGAGATCCACACTGATAGACTCTTGCCGTTCGCATTACGGCGAAATCGAAAAACTAAAAACGGATTGAATTTTCCACCTCATCTCCTCGAATTGCATCTCACAATTCTTGCGGTAGAAATGGATAGAAATTCCCCTGAGAGCTCGCAGATCACGATACGAATATATAGGTATAAGCGATTCAGACATATCTATAGGTGAAGTCATTCCGTCTAATTCTCTTACCATTTAAAGGATCCACTTGTTATTAACATCAAAAGTTGTCATAAAATCAATGATATTTGACATTATAAGGACATTTTTATAAATTTATTTAAATGCAATTTAAATTAATATCCTTATTAAATGTTTTGTGGGTTAGTTCTTAAGTACTTAAATGTTTACTGAAATAGGTATCTGATTGAGACGTTTTACACATGGAATTCCATAAATGGGATTTTACAGCATAATGATGTTTAAATTTTAGTCCTAGAAAATTTCTTTAAAAGGATTTCATAATATTAAATAGATCCCTTATGGGAAGAGAATCCTTCATACAATATTGATCTCGATGACCTTTCTAAATAACATTTTGGAAAACTGGGCCAATCTTTAGACCCATCCCCTCTAGATCGCCCAGAGTAACCAGTTATAAGAACTCCATTAGACCACACATCTTTGCTCTTCTAGATTAAAAAATTGTTAGTAATACTTCGTGACGACTTGCTCGTGCAATAAAACAAATTTGTCAGTGTTTTGGAACCAGGTGTTTCATTTATTGGTTCTGAATCTCCCAATTAAATTGACACTCGGCCCCACTACTTGATTAGCTCAGTCGGTAGTTCAGTATGATTTGCATAATCATAATTCAAAACTTGATTGTATGACTGCACAAAAAAAAATAAATATGGACCAACATAATATTTAAATAATACTGGTACCAGGAATAAAACGAAACGTATATTTGTAATTGCAAAGAATCTGTTGACAATACCTTTTATGCTTATTGAAATAATAAAATAGGATCCTCAAATAGTATAAAGATTAAAATATTGTTTTTTATATTGAAGTAGTATCTTGAACATACAATTTATGAGGCGAGTTATACACAGAATATAATATACGTCCCCTTAGAATCGTTAGTTTTGTATAAAAATAATAACGTCAAGTTATTTCCAATTTGGAGAAAATGAGAAAACAATAAAAAAAATTACGTTTAACGTTCCGACCCAAAAAAAATGAAAATTTCAGCACTCGGCAGTCTTGGCTAAGTTAAGCAATTATTGTTTTTTGTGTAATTCCGTAGCCTCTTTTTTACACAAATTGGTTCGGTAACGGTTTACTTTACAGTACAGCGTGCTGTAATATTTCAAAATTTGTACGCAAATTGTCACCAATTTAATGAAATTACGTATTGTTGTCATTATCAAATTTAATATTTAACGAAAGTTTCATTGTGAGTTTTTCCACAATTTTTTAAAATCCATTGCGAACGTTTTTATTTATAATTATCGATTAACTGGTATTTTTTCAGAATTACACAAAATAGTGTTAAATACACATGTTAAATCGGTTATTACAACGAATTAAAATGGTAAATGAAAGCATCACATGGTACATTCGTGCTGTAATAACCTCTATTTCACTACATACTTGTATCTAAATATACTATTAACGCATTTTTTTACCTAATATTTTTCAATCATAAATCAAAACTCGTTTTCTTTATATCTACAATGAATTAACTCTTTATTTAAGATATATTTATTAAAAATTTAAATTTTTTTAATTATTTTATTTAATTGCCAAAAATAAACATGACACATTTTATTTAAAATTTTATACTACTTAATAATAAACCAATATTTTAAAACAATCGAACAAAAATACGCACGTTTTGAATTATATAATATGTCTAATCAAAATTGTATATTTAAATTAAATTAATAATATTGAAGACACTTTCAAAAATTTCTCTATTTATTAAAAAGGAAAGGCAAAAGTTGTAAAATATCAGATGTATTTTTTTAACTTTTTCTTACATTTTTGCTGATATTTTAAAGTAACAAAATATCACCTAATTATTTTTATTAAATTACAATTAAGACATGTACAAAGATTGTATGGAAATATAAAAACTTGACTTAAATATAAAAAATATACTAAAAAGTATAATGAAATTTAAAAAAAATTGAATCTGTTCGAGATTTTTTAGATAAAATGTACTGCGAGTACCTATTCTCATTATTCAAATAAAACTTTATTAGAGATTAAATATTATTTCTTTCAGCGTATTGCAATTCCACTGGTTTGATCTATGAATGAAAGACGGCAAGAACATCAGGATGTGCTGAAATTGAACCTCTTTGAAAGCCATAAAACCAATGAATGAATTTTCCATCCCACAACTCAGATCGAGGCAAAGATAACGATATTAATCCACTCCACATCTCTGGAGCACAACTCTGGGCGCGTTGTTTTGTTTATCTTTGGCAGCGGGAATTCAATTATCATAAATTACACAATTTATATTTTTGGTAGATCGGCGAGTAGAAAAATTTATCAATCCGTGGATTATATCCGAAACGAAAACAATGGAGCGTAATTGAAATGAGTCTTCGTTTAACGGATAATGACTTTGGCACGGCCAGAAAATGCTTAACCCAGTTCCGCATTCGGTGGGATCTCCACTTAAATGGACGGGAGAACTGTCGTCAGGCAGGGGGTTAATAAGTGCAGAAAGCGTTTTGTTCGAAGAATCAATTTATTGATAATTTTCTACAAGTTTCTTTTTAAAAATTGAACTTTCGACGCAAGCAGGAAACTTTTTAAATTGCTGCTTTTTCAGTTTTTTCTCCCTTATCCTCCTCATCGGCCACGTCCTCATCCTCCGTTTGATGATAGCTCTGCAGAATACAAGTGCACAAAATAATTGAAAAGTTACCGACAGCAAACAGCTATTGTGCGATTTTATGTGTTAGACGAACAGTACACGAGCTGAATTAAGAAACGCGGAAGTACTCTTTCGAAATTCGCTCGGGAATCATAAAGTTATCTCGACTATAATTCATAAATTTATTGCCATTTCTGGGTCCTCTTATGCATATCTTATTTTAAGCAATGCGAGGGAAAACTTTATTGTAATTGAGAATTGTTCGTTGTGGCAATAAGTACTTTAAAATGATACACTTTGAGGATTATTATTATTCGAAGCATAATGCACATATAGTTAGTATCATACAATACTTCTAGGGTGTCTCTTACCTACACCCTAGAAGTATTTTATTATATTATTAAATTCAAGTTCAAAATCTTTTACCGATAATATAATAAATAAACAATATTTTTCAAGGAACTTTAAAATATTCATCACAACACAAGAATATGTACTATAATATTTGAATATTATAAAAGACAATCTATTGCCAAGTAAATTATTGTTACAGTAATCATCATCGCATTTGATGAACTTTTTAAGACTTTATTTCTCAAGTGAGGCTTAGTAGAAATTTTATTATACACTTTTTGTTGCATAAAATTGACATTATGATCCTAAAATTTTTCTATCAAAAACGTTTTTAAAGCACAAGGGCTCTAAAGAATTCTTTTACGCACTAGAGCTTTTTCTTTATTATTGAAGTGGGACCTCCGTAAAATAAATATATGAACGCCAGTTTCGATGTATATGGTTGAATTGTATTTGTGGATAATTTCAATTTTAATATAAACGTATTAATTGAAAGAGCAAGGTGATATTTTTTATGAGCAAGTAAGAGAAACAATATTCTCCGTGGAATTAGAAAGAAACAAAACAATATGAGGGAGCAAACGAAATTTAAAATTTGAATTTAAGGAAACGAATTTTTTAAAAAATGATAAATCATCACTACGAAAAACTATCTTGAAAGCATCGGTTAACTCCGATATTCACAATAGAATTCTCAAAAATCCTAAGACCGCAAATAAATAACCAGGTGGAAGTTAATCAAATTTTAAAAATAATATTGCTGATCCTTGAAAACCGCTGAAATCGTGAACAATTACCTTCCTTGACAAGAAGTAAAAATTTTACTGTAAAAGACATGTATTATTTCTGGTAAAATAAAAAATTAAAAGCGATTCAATTAAATAAATTCAATTGTTTTTAGGCTAACATTTAATGTTTCCAAAAGAAGTTCTCTTTTGAAATTCGAATTTGATATATTTGAAATGTTTTTAAATTTTATTCATCATGTACTCGTATTTATAAATTAACAATAAATTAAGTTAAATCGTTTAATTATCATCACCACTGCAAAATAAATTATAAAATTTACAAAACTTTAGAAATCAATCATTCTTAAAACATTCTGTGTTTAACGATTGTTTAATTATACAGTGGACGCCGCTTATTAGGATCACGGTTAATAGGAACAATCGCTTTATTGGGCCAACATGCTCA